>CATIWR010035415.1:0-28968 GCA_949677035.1 Omphalea diandra
GCGGTCGCTACTAGCAAGATCCCTTCGCGATTTTTGACTTCCAACAGTCTTATTGGACACTTGTCAGGCTGTGGTTATAGACTTGCTTCCCTCTTGAATTTCTTTGAAAGTCGCGGTCGTGATTCAGTCAAGATTCATACCGCGAATTCGTCTGTGATGAAATGTCCTTTCTTTCTTCAAGGATCGCGGTCGAGAATCACACTGCGATTTCGCCTGCCTGATTTTTAACATGTCTTAACATGAATCGCAGTCGCGAATATGGAGATTGCGGTCGCGATTTTCATGCTACTTCGAAATTCATTAACTTCTTTATTTCTTCTAGAGGGAATGATTCAATTCTGCAAAAACAACACTTATTTGAAACATTAGTGATGATCAATTTACTTTGTCAAGATCAAATCATAGGATTGAGTATCCTAGACCAACAATAACCTTAGGCCCCTCCAACCAAGTTGAAGCTGTAAGAGAAAAACAATCGTTATAAGTATCTTGATAAGCACATACATTATAAAAACCAAAAATTTAATCTTCCTTTGTAAAAAAACACACTTGGTCCATCTTGAACCTGTTCAAGCAACGAAGTTGACCTCAATTGACATCTATGAGTGTTAAGTGTTGCTCTAACATTCAAAATGCAAATAATAAAAGTCTATGTCAAGTAGGGGGTTGTCATCCTTTATTAACTCTAAATTAATTATTGAAGCTTGTCATCACAAATTTATTAGCAATGCAAAAGGAATAAAATAGAGAAGGGAAAGAAAGTTGAATTTTAGAAAGCTCATATCTCGAACACTCGCTAGCGGCCATTGAGGTATGATAACTCCAACAGTAATGATCTAGGAACTTATATAGGTGAGCCATGGTGATAAAGCCCTCAATCATTGTATCACTAAAGCTAGAAGTCCTCCAATGTTTGTAACAAGCAGATCTAAACCATATCCCTCAAATTGGAGAAGAGCATCCTCGTCAAGTTGTATAAAAGAAAGCACCACACTACCTAGTTGATCTTAAGTGGGATCTAATTAGTAAACTCAAGAGTACCCTATTTGGGGTTTGAGAGCTTGAAAATATTCTTCCCCTTTCAGTGGGAAACACACTCTCATAGCCTCTTGATGTAATCGCATTACAATATTGAGTGGTACATGCTGACATCAATAGGGAGGGGAATACTAGAACACCTAATCCCCATTAGGCAGGTGAAGTGTGTGAGTGTGAAAGTGATCTCTTTTATAAGGTTATCACCCTTAATCAACTCCTACTCAATCATCCAAGCCTGTCATCACAAATTTGTTAGCAATGCAAAAGGAATAAAATGGAGAAGGGAAGGAAAAATGACTTTTAGAAAACACATACCTCAAACATTTGCTAGCAGCCATTGAGGTACGATAACCCCAATAATAACAAACTAGGAACTTATATTGGAGGGCCATGGTGACATAGCCTCAATCAATGTATCGCACCAACCAGAAGTCCTCTAACACTAACAAAAGGCAAATGTCACTGTATCCCTCATATTGGAGAAAAGCATTCCTATTAAGCTATATAAGAGGAAGCACCACATTGCCTAGTTGATCATCTTAAGTGAGCTTTAATTAATAACCGTAGGAATGAGATATTTGAGGCTTGAGAGCTCGAAGGTGTTCTTCTCCTTAGTAGGAAACAAACCTTTACGACCTCCTAATGTAATCACTCTATAACATCTAGTGGTACACGTTGATGTCGATAGGAAAGGGAATACCATAATACCTAATCCCAATTAGGCAAGTGAAGTCTATGAGTGTGAAAGTGATCTTGCCAATATGGGTGAGATGAAACATATGGGTCATATCCATCCAACACTCAGCTAGCATCTATATGGTCTTACCATTGCTCTTGTAAAGATGGCCAAGCAAAGTCACTAAAAACAAAATAAATTTGATTTGCTTAATCTTCGCGAGCACTTATGGTGGAACATGTCAGAATGAAACACTCATAGGTGTGACTATCTCGTTACCTTTACTGAAGGTAACATTGCTCTAAAAAGAAAAGAGAGGATCAAGAAAAAAAAAACAATATAAGCAAATAAAGAAGCAATTACAACCTATAGTTTGAAGGGCAAAATAAATTAATAAAGATGGAGCAGTAAGGGTCATGATAACGCATGCAAGTTGAAAATAAAAAATTGAAACATCACAAGATCTCAGGAAATATCATGCAATATATTCTAAGAGAAAACACCTCAATAAAATATCAAGGTATGCATTCAATAAAGGAAAATCGAAGTTTTAGGCGAATTTCAAATTTCTTTTAAGCCTGTAGGAAAATAATGCACAAAACACAAATAATGCCAAAGGTGCATGACAAGAATATCACACTCATAAATGCTGCAAGAATCCATTAATCAAACATCAAGCAAAATTCACTGAAACAAGTCAATTAGATCCTGTAAAAAAGTTTGCAAGGATAAATTTACAAACAAATAGGAAAATAAAAAATCAACAAAATTCTAAAAATCACTAATAATAAATTTTGTAAGAGCCCATAGGTATGTTTTTTCTAACCCAAAATTATTTTACAACTAACGCAAGAAATCTTGGTGCTCAAGAATGGAAATCAAGGATATGAAGTGTCTCAATAAAAGGACAACCTAAATGCATAAACAAATGAAAAAATTAGATAAATAATAAAAAATATATGATCCCATTATTTGATAGGTAAGTGTCCTATAAGCTAATTCGATTTTTGGGTCTAACCTAAATATTTGCATGTTGAACAAGGCAGTGACAATGCATATTTGCATGCAGGTTAAGGCAGTGACAATGCATAAAATTTAAAAAATACCAGAAATTATAATAAATCATAAAAACAATATAATAATAAATAAAAGAGATTCCTCTAAAAATGGTGCTAAAAAGGTTAGAGTAGAGGTCATAAACTACATGTGAATCCATGCTCAGCATTAGACTCTTCGGGTAGGTCTTTTGATGCATGTGCTTGAGCACGAGACATACACAAATTTGTAATGGAGCATCATGGATGCTAGCTTGTCATAAGGGAAATAGTCTCCCTTTAGGAAGTCAACAATAGCATCATGAAAATCTACCATGTGAGCATTATAATGAGACATCATATCCAATAGCAAAGGGACCTAAAAAGAGTTAAGTCTTAAGACCTTGTAAGAGAGAAAAAGTGAAGAAAGAAGAAGATAATGTGAAATTGACGAGTCAAGTGTCGGCTAGGGGTACATACACCTTAGGGTTGTTTATACATATAGCTTAGTTATATGTATAGACAACAAAGAAAAGGAAAAGGAAAGGAAAAGCCAAAGAAAAAAAAAGAAGAAAAAGAAAAGAAAATGGAGAAAAGAAAGAGAAGGAAGAAGAAAAAAGAAAAGAGAGCAAATGCAATCTTCTTTAAGCCACACCTAGTAAAATGATAAAAGTACCCTTACAACCTCAAAATGGAAAAGGAAAAAAATGTACAAAGTAAACCTAGCTAAAATACTAAGAAAATAAGAGTACGAAATACCATAATAGCTACTAGAATATAATATCTCCTTCAGTACTTGTTAGAGGACTATTGCAATAATATTCATCTTCAATACTTGCCAAAAGGGTTCTTAAAGCTCTATTTCACTTTTAGCACTTGCCATAGGGTTACTAAACCAATATTCATCTTTAAAACTTGGTAGAATGGTTGTCAATGCACTACTTGACTTCTAGTACTTGCTAAAGGGTTGTTGAAGTTATATTCATCTTTAATGGTTACCTGAAGGGCTATTAATATGCTATTTCATTTTCAATCTACAGACCTGCTGAAATAATGTTTGACCTTGGTACCCATTATAAAGCTGCCAAAAAGCTTAGTATTTGCTAGAAGGCCACTAAGATACTTATGTATGCTAATACCTACTTAAGAGCTTTTAGAAGAAAGTATTTCATACTAATACTTACTATAAACTACCAAGGAACTTAGTACTTGTTAGAAAGCTACCCAAAACCTTAGTACCTAAAAGCTGCTAAGGAAGTTAAATCCTTTTTGCACCCTTTTGTCTGGTATTTACATTTACAACTAATACTTTATTGTAACTTATTTAAAATTATTTTTCAATTTCATTTTCCAAGCCCTACAAAAGTAAGGGGCAAATTGTGAGCACTAAATTTTGGATACTTAGGATGCAAGCCCGATGATAAGAAATTCTTGAATTATTCCCAAATTATAGAGGATACATTGCATGATAAAAGATCAAAAGTTAGGAAAAAACCTTGAATCAAACCAAAACTTTGGAAACCATTTGAGGGAGTAAATTATTGGTTGTATAACCAATATAGATGGTTGTACAACCAACTCTAGAGGTTTATACAACCATCTTCTTAGTTGTACAAACATCCCTTAAACTCTCATAGAGAGAATGTTATAGAACATTTGACCATCAAAATCTTAGATGGTTGTGGTGTATGTACAACCAACCCTAAATATATACAACCATCCCCATATTTATACAGATAACTTATAAACTCCAAACTCTAGATTTTTCCTTATTCTTATCTTTAGGAGACTTAGGATTGAGTGAAATCTAAGCCGTTAAGCTTAAATGCTCGTGACGGGTGTGTGATATGTAAAATTCCCTAAATTTCAAGTGCATAGATCAAAAGTAATAAAGTGTACTCTAGGAGTATGGATATCATTCCCACAAGGATCAAATTTATGTATTAAGTATTTTGTATCTTATATTATCTAAAGAATCAATAATAGAGGGTAATTCTAATTGTAAATAAATAAAACAAATTAGGTTACTAATGACGATGAGAGATAATTAATGGATGCGAGTGGCTAGGAGTTCAACTTCATTTGATAACCTTTTATTGGATCTTTAATCCTTATTTAATTGGTTGATGCAAGAAGTACTACTACCAAGTTACTAATGTGGTCTATTAATCCCTCTTAAGTAAAAATTGGCATACAAGAACATGTTAGCTAAAGGTTCCACAACTCAAAGGCCAAACGTCATATAATTGCCTCTTAATTAAGACCTTAAAGATAACAATGGTTTGTTAAGGGTTCTCGACTCAACAACAAAATAAGGGAATTATTGAAAACTCCATTTCATAAAAAAGCACATTTTCATTGTTGATTCATAAAACTAAGATAATCAATGACTAGTTGATCAAACAATAAATACTCAATAATTACTAATACCAACGATGTAAAAAACCAGCTAGATTGATATTAAGAAGATCTAATGAAAGTTATACAAGAGGCATTTACAACCCTAACTAATAAAAGTTAGTTCATTATTGAATAAAGAAAAGAAAATGAAATAATAAAAATAGCTCGAGGAATAGCCATTAACTTTTTCTTTATTGCTCGAATTCTAATACCTTCTCTGTTTAGAAATTTGATGTAACCCTAGCTTGAATGAATATCTATTCCTTTCGTTATCCCCTCATGCCTAAATTCTTACTAACTTTCCTCCTTAAATAGTCCTATAAGCATCCCTTTTAAAAAAGGAAGATTGAATGTCCATCAATGGAAAATAAATCCCCCTCGAATATAAGTTGCAATTCTGATTTTAATGATGCACACAACTATGTGCATGAATGTGCCTTCCTGCGATAGTTGCTATCGAGTTTCCCTTCATGCACATGGCCATACGCATGGCCATGTTGAATGTTTCTGCCCTTATTAGCTTTCTTCTTCCAATGAATACATAACCATGCATTTAGGAACATGGTCATGCTTCATCCCGATGGTTTTTTTACCCTTAATGAGGCACAACCATGCATAAGGTCATGTTTCACTTCTTTGTCTTCCAATTATCTTCTTTCTTTGATTTTTTGCCTACAATCACAAAATAACTTAAATGAGATTCAATTTAGGGCATAAATTAAGCATTATTTCATAAATTTAAATGGGAATAGCATATGAAATACTATAATTATGAGACTAAAAAAATTCCCCCAAACTTAAACTCTTGTTTGTCCTCAAGCAAGGATGATTCTTTTAAGATGCAAATTTCACAATTCCATTGATTAAGATCAAGTGCTAGGTCTTGAAGAGAAGATTTTTCTTAGTTGTAACCATCAATTTCGTTACACAAGCAAGATTACTTATTCCAAAAATTTGTTTAAATTTAAAAATGCATTGATTTCAATCATTCAAGCAAAAAAGTGTGTGTTCGCCTTAGCTTCATTTTTCATGCAATATTTTGACTTTCTTTCATACATAGTTTCAACTAAATTCCACTTCTATTCTAAAAATCATATGATACCATAAACAAAACTAATTCATCCTTCTCTACTAATATAGATCCTTACCAACCTTAAAGATCATGAGGTCTTTTCAAAGCTTGTAATGTAAGGCTTAGGTGTAAGGCTAATCAAAAAGTGGAGAAGTCTAAAGCAAGAGAATGTTTACTAAGACATTTGGTTAAGTCTAAAGCAAGAGAATGTTTACTAAGACATTTGGTGAAGTCCAAAGCAAGAGAATGTTTACTGAGACATTAGTTATATGAATGATGCAAAGTGTGATGAAGCAATGTATGTGCATAGCCCATAGTTTTTACTTTGCAACATGCTCATAACACCTTTGTTGCCTTCCCTTTTTTATGGCTCAATACTTACTTTGCTCATTCTTTTCCTTTTTTTTTTTTTCAAGAAACATAAGAGCAACATATTATACTAATAATAGGCCACCTTTAAAATTGAATTGATTTCTAAGGAGTATATTAATAAGGAATGAGTCTTTTTTCCATTTTTCATTGAAATTGCACCTTAATGGCTCCACACACAACACCTCATCATATGATCATATCCTAACTTATATTCTCTTAATAGGGGAGGTGAAAGTTCACTTAGAGTATATGGTTATAATGCAGGGTATGGGTTAAAAAAGGAAATGCTATTAATACTCTCTAGTGAGTATTTCCATAAAGCTAAAAAAAGTAGCAAATGACTATGTAAATCAATATATGGATGGGGAATAATAAGGCAACCAAAGAATGCCTTAATCATTTCTGCAAGATTACTAAGTCCTTAAATTTTGCCTTAAAGGATGTCTTAGTAAGCTCTAGCACATGTGGAAATTTCAATTTGCCAAAAATAAGTATGATTGAAAAATCTAATAATGCAATCCCAATTATGCCAAGTGTACACAATGTTGTTCTAATATGCTTGATTAATTGTTGGCAAAAAACATGCTAAATTATGAATAACTATTATCATAAGTAAGTCTAACTTAGGTAAATAAAAACTATGGCTATAAATTTTCTACATCAAATGTTCGCTTTAAAACCTAATACCCATTTTTAATTAAAAGAATTAAGGAAAAAAATGCACATATGATAAACAAAATCATGCTTAAAATTCATGTAATATTGCCCATATTGGTCCCCAAACATATGGATATCATTGTCTTCAATGATAAGACACAAAAAAATAAGATGAAAAGTAAAGATACTTCCTTTTACAAAGAGGCATAATGGTAAGATAAGAACGGTAAGAACAAAGACTCATAAGAAGGGATTAAGACTTACATTAGTCTCAAAAGGAATATACCATAACAACTAACACATGTCAAATTAATTATTATTCAAGAAGAAAAAACAATAAAAACAAACCAAAATAAAATAAGACAAACAACATGCACATGAATAGTAAGCAGAAAGAGAACAAAAGATGGATGGTTAATCTTGTGGCAGAGGAGCTAGATGAAACTTAATGTGGTTGAAGTATGCTTAAAGACTTGCTACTTATACCGAGGATTTTGCCATCGAAGGCAAGCTTTAAGTGAACTTCATCCTCAAAAGATGTTTGTCATTAGTCCATGTGCTCTAGCCTAGAATCTAACTGTGCTAAGACACCCTCAAAGGGCCTTAAAGAAAGAGGAGGAGGTGGTGAAACCTATAATGAACCCCTTTCAAGGGCAACCTCAATATCATCTCAATCATTAGCACACTTTATGGTTGAATTCAATGTATAAGAAGTGCCTTTCTGCACAACAAGCCCCATACACAACATGGTATCAAAAGAAAGCAAACTCTTTCCTTTTAGGATTTTAGAGGTGGGTTTTAGGTGGAAAGGCTAAAATTGGGGAAGGGAAATGAATGGCATGTAGGTGTTAGGTTTGGGAATGAGAAAGTAATGGAAGAGAAGAGAATGGGACACAAGGGTTTAAAAATTGGGTTTTTAAAATGGCACATCCATACGTATGGTCGTGTTACTATTTTTAGCTATAAGATTCTTAAGGCCACACGACCCTGTAAATGGTCGTGTTAATACTTTATACCAAATGTTTCGTGAGTATGCATAGCCATGTGCATGGTTATGCCTCAACTTTATGCTAAAAGTAGATATTGGCTCTCTATTATGCATGATCATGCATATGGTCATACTTCACTTCGTATGACCATCTTCACTTCTCATTTTTTAACCCCGATTTCTATCTTAGAACATGGTTGTTTGCATGACTTGACTATTAATATGGCCTTGAATCTTACCTTTCATGGTCATATAACATCTTTTGCATCCCATAAACATAAATTAACCAAAAACAACTAAATGTGAGCACATTACAAGGCATCGTGATATAGTAAAAAGTAGGTGGAAAAGCAAACTCTCCCAAACTTAGCTTGACAATTATAACTTCATTTCCTTACTTAGGTCACCTACATAACCAATATATAAACAAAATAACTTAAAATATAAAATAAGACAAGGTGAAATAAAAACACACAAGTAAAAATGAGAGAAGAAAATAGGGGGATTACCCCAAAACAAGCTAGTTCAAGGTATTTAGCTTGACCCTCGTGTTGGGTTACTATATGGAAGGGTGGGGGAGGTAAAGAGTCTCCCCTGTTTTTGCATTCTCTTTTTTATAGTATGGCTTCAATCAATATCCGGTGACCTTGAAAGTCATACCCTTAGAGTTTGTAATTTTGATAGCACCATGAGAATAGACCTTGACTACGACAAATGGTCTTGACCGCTTAGACTTAAATTTGCCCTAAAAAACCATAACCTTCAGTTGAAAGGGATCACTTTTTGTCCTTCCTTGAACTCCTTTTTCAAAATGTGATTGTCATGCCATCATTTGGACTTTTATTTGTAAATCTAGTTATTCTCATAAGCTTGAAGGCATAAGGACTCAAGTTTTTTAAGTTGGAGTCTCCGTTTGACATAAAATCAAAATCAAAGTTTAGAAACTTAATTGCCCAATAAACTTGATGCACCAATTCGACCGATAAGTGACAAGCCTTTCCAAACACTAAGTGATAAGAGGTGTTACCAATTGGCATTTTGTACGTGATTTTATATGCCTAAAGCACACCAAGAATCTTCAAGGACCAATCCTTCCTTAAAGAGTTAACATTCTTCTCAAGAATGTGCCTGTGCTTGATCCCCTATTGGATACTTCCACTTGCCCACTTGTTTAGGGATGGTAAGGTGTTACAACTTTGTAACTGACACTATACTTTTTAAGCAAAGACTCAAACTGTCAATTGCTAAAGTATGATCACCCATTTCTTATAATTGTATATAAGGCTCTAGAAGTTATGAAGATACGTTTCTTTAAGAATCAAAACACCACCTTAGCTTTATTTGAAAGGGTAGCTATGGCCTTAACCCCCTAGGAAACATAGTCAACTGCCACTAAGATGTACTAATTACCAAATGACCTTAGAAAAGGACTCATGAAATCAATCCCACATTTGGTATCAGCAAATATAGAAAAATCATCCATGAATATTTCTATCATTTTGGAAAAAATGGTTGTATTGCATCATTGAAAAGTGGTTGATGCATTAGATAGGCCAAAGGGCATATGCTATAAGCAAATGTACCATATATGCATGTAAAGGTTGTTTTCTCTTGATCCTCTAGTGTTATTTAAATTTGGTAATAGCCATAGTTCCTATCTAAAAAGTAATAGTACATATGACATATAAGTCTTTTCAATATTTCATCAATAAAGGGTAAGAGAAAGTGATCCTTGCAGGTTGTGACATTTAGCTTATTATAGTCAATACACACTCTCTAACTTATCACAATTCTTATAAGGATTAGGTCATTGCTTTCATTTGTTACAACCATCATCCCTCTTTTTTTATTAACTACTTAAATCGGACTAACCCATAAGCTATCCAAAATGGGGTAGATGATTCCCATATTTAGCAGTTTGACTACTTCCTTCCTAACCATCTCCTTCATATTAAGGTTAAGCCTCCTTTAGTGTTCTATGGTAGGTTTGTGATTATCCTCCATTAAAATTTTGTACATACAAAGAGTAGAACTAATCCCCTTAATGTCCACTATTTGTTCTTGGTATTATCAATAGAAAGGCTAAAGTGAAGGTCGTGATGAATACAACATAACCCAAGGGAGGTGGAGTTAAGGGATTTCAACCAATATGGACCAAGTCTTGCAGGGATAAAGGGAATGAAGAATTTAGATGGCCAATCAAAAGAGAGTTCATACATGATCCTAAAGTTGCTTTTAAAGTAAAAAGACTTAGGTTTACACTCAATAGCAAATGACCATAAGAAGGAAGGATTGTGTCCACTAAATCAAAGTTTATAAGAGTTAACAAATTAAGAAAATAAGCATAGAGACATAATTGAAAAAGCTAGATCAGACCATTAGCTTTAGGAAAGTATCATGAAATGTGGTTATATCTTTTGATAAGATCATGAAGACCCTTGTACAAATAAAAGAGCATCATTTAATGGATTGCAATGTCTTGGTCATATAGTAAGTATGTAGCCAACTAATAAACTTCCTTTAAATTTTTGGTAGAAGCGATACAAAACACAAATTTGCAAAGCCAATACATGGGGAAGGCAATAGGTCTTGAAAAAGTAACTTCATCCAAATCTTTCATGTGAATTCTTATAAACTAGTAGTAAAAAAAGATTTGCTTTGGATCCAATTGTGCTTTAGAAGCTATGATATTCTCTATGGTTAAGATAACATAGAAAGGTTAACCAGTGAGGAGTAGATTAGTGAGTGTTACTATCATAAATGGTAACTAAGAATATACCTAGTCAAAAAAATAGGAAGTTATGAGACCTTGACTCGAAGTTAATAATTGCTCCAATGAGTTCATTATTCATGTCAAATTTTCTCTGGATGGATGAGGTTGAAAATTCTAATTTATTTCCATATTTTCTTATGTACTGATTCAACATGGTCAAGCCATGAAATTTACTCAAAAAGATTATTTGGCCATTAATGAATTGTCACTTGGCATTCTAGTAATGAATATTCAAATTGGGAATATCTAACAAAAGTAGCTCATTTGGAGGCCAAGATAGGTAATTTTGAAATGCTTTTGTATTATCATCAATCAAAACTGCACCTAATATGTAATTTGCCTTTTAAGGTTTGAGGATGTCATGGCCTTCATTTGATTTTGCCTCGCAATGAAACTCTTGAATGCATTCAATAATGGTCATAGTTAAAACTTGAATGCTCTTTCTCTTATTTTTGGCCATGAGCAATTAAACTTGAAATTAAAAATTTTATGACTGTATAATAACTAAATAAGATTCAAGTAGGATATATTATTTTTTAAAAAGAAGAAAAGAGTTTACTTGCAATGAGATGTTAAGGAAAAATAGGATAACCAAGTTTGATTTGGTCAAATACAATAAAAAAAACAAAATAAAGAAAAGAGAGAGATTTGTTTTTGGTCAGGCAATGATGAAATGAGAAAGTTAGCAAATAAAAAGTGATGATAAGAAGAGGTGGGCCACTAAAGTAGAAAAAGAGAGAGAAAGAGAGTGAGAAGGACCAAATGTGAAAATTGACAAATGAAAGTGATTTTAAAAAAAGTGGGCCATCAAAGTCACTTTTGGCCATATGGTGGCCACATTTTAGTAAGTAAAGAGTAATGGCCAACCTTATATTTTAAATAGTGAAACCATTAAAGTTAATATAAAAGTTTGTCTATCTTTGTCCTATTAATGGTTTTAGTCAATGGATAATAAAATTGTTTGAAGGAAAATAGGACAAGTCATGGGTGAGCATCCAAAAGCTAATAGAATATGAAGTGCAAAGACAAAATAAAGCTGAGTTTTTTTTTTTTATAAAGAAGAAGATTACTTGATTTTATTTGCATTTAAATGAGGGTTGTTCATTATATGAGAAATTGTTGATGAAGAAAAAAATTGTAATAATGACTTACTATTATTATTATTTAAAAAAAAAAGAGAGAAAAAAGGATCCAGATTTGAAGAAAGAAAATAAATTTTAAAAGAAGACATACTTTGCTCAAAACTTTAACTATTAGTATTTTATACAAAGATTCCTACACATATTTAGTTTGCTACTCGTGAGTTATGAATAAGTGAAGGATGATTCTTTCATGGAGACTAGAGAAGAAATGTGAAGAGAAAGAAAATGAATGAATGATTTTTGAAGTTTAAAATTTTTTAATGAGGTGGGAAGAATTCCTTGTCTTATGGTCTTTACTCAAAACATATTTAAGATAATTTTCAAAATTAAAAAAATAAAATATCTCTTCATTTTATTTTATGAAAATAAGTGCAAAGAGATGTTGGGGGCATTTTTTGTATATAATTTTGAATAATTTGTATGTTTTTAGTAAGATTTGATAGATTGCATTTTGTGGACTGTGTAAAGCTCAAGTATTATGTTGGAGATCAAGGATCATAGTTTGTAGACAAGATGAGAATAAACTTTAGTGTTGGACCAATTAGGTATTAAAAATATCTATCTAGTTTACAATATAAAATGGACTATGGCATCAAATAAATTGAAAGCTATATGCTCGCAAGGATAATTTGTTTTATTGTGAAATTCGTCAACTCATGAATTTAGAATAGAAGTTTGATTTTTTTTTTATAATTTTTTTAAAAGATATTTTCATAGTTTTTGAGATATCAAAATTCAAATTTTACTAGGATAAGTAAAATGTATGTAAGTTTATAAATATACATTTTCATTATATATTTGATCATCATACATACTTTAATTAAATCAAAGTTTCTTTTACTTTTTGTTTTTCTTTACTTGCAAAGTTTAGTTTAAAGTTTTCATAATTGATCATCCTTTAACCTACAAAGGCTAACGAGAATTGTCATTATGCTTTCAAAGGTTATTGGTTAGATTAAGCTTTCAAACATTTAAATTTAGTTTTGGCTTAAAAGATTAAAAAACATATATATATATATATATAATTTAATTATCACACCATACCTACTTCTCATGATTAAATATACTAGAACCTATTTTTTTATTACAAAAAATAATCTTGATCCACAACCAAGTTGAGAATTATCTTCAATGGAAAACAACAAGACATTCCATATATTAAAGTGTCATTTGCTTAAGGATCAAAATGGCTTCAAGGTATGATCATCATGCTCCTTGATGGATGAAAAATCCTTATAAGAGTTGTTTATTAAAGATGGCTTTTAATGGAGTGTTGCACTGATTATAGAGACTTTTAATGCCTTTTGAAGTGAAACAAGTTCTTAGTGTTTCATTACCAATATCAAAGCCTTTTGTTCAGTTAGTTTGATGTGGTAATAAAAATGGTCTATGCTTGATAAAAAAATGGGTATCAAGTTATGCTGGAATAAAAACTTTAAGGGATAAAAATGAAGGTGGTAAGAGCTCAGTTAAGGAGAAGCCATTGTGGAGACATATTTGGAAACAAGAAATTCCACCAAAAGTTAAAAAGTTTTCTTGGCAGACTTGTAATCTTACGATTTCACCATGCTTTGGTAGAATGTAGTTGGGCAAAGTTTTTCTAGCATGCCTTCTCTATGCATAGTTAAGGCTCAATTTTAATATTAGGATACTAGGGACTAACTGTCGAAAGTGTTTTTGTTCTTGAAAGGAAGCTCTCTAGAGAGAATTTTGTTATTTTGCTCTAGGTGGTATGGCATAATAGAAATAATTTTTTTTTTCCAATAATGAGCTATACCACATGCAAACAATATAAGAAAGTGTAAAAATACTGAGAAAATTTGTTGATAGAATAGTGTCTATCAATAAATATCGATGATTCAACAATGAAATTATTGGCCCTTGTGCATGAAGAATGAGAGTTAAATTGATAAAAAATTTTAAATTTTGGAGGGAAAGGTTTGTTAAGCAAGAAATAGAAGAAGAATATAACACACCAAGTTTTATAGTGGTTTGAGTGTTAATCAACCCTATATCCACTCTCTAATTCTTCCAATTAGGAGTTTCACTAATCTCCAATGGTGTTTTAAAGCTCATACCTAACTTTACAACTTGTGTTTTTATAAAGTCTCACACACAACCTCACTAGTGTTTAACAAGGCTAACACTCAACCTAAATAAGAGTTTTACAATCAAAGGCTAACTCTCAAACCTAAACCTAATAGTATTTAATGCCCATACTAAACAACAACAATAACTCAAATACAAGACATTAAATGCTTAAAGGTTGAGAAATAAATTTGCAAGAGTTTTACTACTATGAATGTTATTCTCTTGCATTTAAGTCTATTTGGTGATGTATTTATAAGCTACAACCATCAAAGAGATGTTACGAATAAAACTATGCCCAAATATCTAAAGTATACTTGGCAGATCCTACATTTAATACTTGTAAGATGAAATTGGCTATTGTGACTATATAATCGCAGTCGTGATGTTCACATAACACTAAATTTTACTTAATTTGTAGTGGAGAACCCTTTTCTAATGACTAGTACATGTGACATAAAACCATCAGTCTTTTAGGAAAAATAGTTGTTACATCCCTTGAGAAATATGAAAGTTGCAATCTTTGCTTTTCCTCTTTAGACGTGATGCTCCTCGCGAAATCATTTGTCCAAATGTTGGTGTTGTTTCACCAAAATCGTGGTCTTGACCATTATTTCACTATCACGGATTTTGATGTTTCAATGGTTCTTTGGGACACCTAGCATAATCTGGTTGAAAACTTGATTCCCCCAAGTGAAAACAAAAGTAACGATTGTGATACTAGAGGCGACACACATCGCAAAATCATATGTCCAAATTCATTCAACTCTTCTGCAAGATAGTGGTCATGACCTTCTAATTCATTATTACGAATTAGGATTCAATTTTCAATCTTTAAGATTAAGGCTTCCATTCAAATTCCAATGTGATCCTAACTAAATATCTATAAGATAAACACTTGAAATTGATATTATAACCTTTCAATCTATATTGTCAATATCAAAAGAGCGTTTTGACTTAAGTTTGACCAACCTAGTCTAACAAGAATAAAGAAAAAAATGTATCATCAAAAATAGTGAACGAATGTAAATGGATACTTGTTAGTGCATTACTGATGGAATATATATGTCGATAAACTTGGATGCCAAATTTTCTCGACGGAATCACCAAAAAAGGAAAATGAAAAGTCATGCGCAAAGTAACGTGCTAGAATGTCCATTGGCATTTTGCCAGTAAGTTGCTAAATAAAAATGAAAAATATTATATTGACAAAAGTATTAAAGTGATGTGGCAACTTTTGTTGGTAATCCGTTAGCAAATTTTAATTAAAAATGCATAACAACCCTTTATTTCCCATCTTATTCTTTCTCCTCCCCCTCTTCTCTCCGTGCCTGTTTTCCTTCTCTCTCGGCTTCCTTTCACCTCATTTACTCTCTCTCTCTCTCTCTTCGGCTCCCTTCCCCTTACTGCTCTCTTCTTTTTCTACCATGGTCTTTCTCTTGTATCATACCAAAAGGTATCTGCCACTATAGCCACCATGTAAGCCATCGTTGCTGCTACCAGATATTGTTGTTGCCACTTAGTACACAAATCTCTCTCCCTCCTTCTATTACTTTGTGTAATTTTTGTAATTTTAAAGAAATTGTACAGAAAAAATTATGACTGTTAAGAATTTGTGAAGAAATTGTGAATATTGACAAATTACATTTTTTTATGAAATTTATGTAATATTGTATAATATTATGCATTTTGTAATACTGAAGTGTGATTATGAATAATGTCAATTTTTAATTTTTATAAATTTTGTGAATTTGTAAATATTGAGCATTGTGAATATTGAGAATTTGTGAATTATGAATATTGATTTTTACGACTTCTGTGAATTTGTGAATATTGAAAAATATTATGGCCATTGACGTTTTTTGTGAATTTTGGTAAATTATATAATTTATAGTATAAATTTAATAGAAATTTTAGTGCAAAATGTGTAAATTTAATAGAAATTGTGAATATTGAGAATTTGTGAATTATGAATATTCATTTTTATGAATTTATGAATATTGAGAAATGTTGTGAATATTGGAATTTGTTTGTTGAATTTTGATAAATTATAAATTTGAATAAATTCTAAAGGTTTCAAAAAAAATTAACATTATGCCTTAAACCTTAATGTTTATGTTGAACTTAATTTTGAATGCTTACCTATTTGGATTTATCATTTATTTTGAATTTAGTTTTTTTTATTAAAAGCACAATATCAAACGAATTTATAATTTATAGAAAATTTCATTAAATTTTCTATAAATTTCGTAAAATAATATATAGGTATAAATTTAGATACCTATTCGATGTGATTCTCATTAGATGATGAGATCACATCGAATTGTCTGAAGTGAACCATTTGAAAATTCCATTGTATAATATAACCTGAGTACACAATATAGTTCATTATGTTGCTGTGAATTTCAATTATTTATCTCCTACATGTTCTCTTAATGCATAGTGAAAAATGTTGAAAAATATTTTTCATTTTGGTGCATTAGGAGAAGAACTGTAGATAGTGAGATGTTGCCAAAATTTCATCAGCTTTGTGAACCATATTGTTATGGAAACCAGTTATATGACATGAATTTCAAAATGGGTTAGTTACTTACCTTGTATGGATGGAGAGATAAGAAGATAATATTAGATATGAAACAACACATAATCTAAAAAAAATATAAAATGAAATATAATATATGTTTAATTGCATTATTATTTTACAATTTTGTAGGACTTAATAATGAGATCTAATAGGAATTGGATGTATTATAGGCTTAAGAATGGTTTCTTATGGTAAAAATTCTTAGAATGTGCAAATTGTGTCATTTAATTCACAACTTCTGAACCTGAATTTATGGATGGACTTAAGATTAGATGTCCACATAATCATAAGAAGAGTGAGAATTATAGTTATTTAGGCCCTAATATAACAATATTGCATATTATGCAAAAAGAACATTCTAAGTTATCCTCGTTTGCACAATTAATGAAAATCAAATCTAATTATCTGAAAGGTATTATAACAATATTTTATAATGGTACAATGAGTCATTACCTAAGGATCATACAGTAGTTGATAGTTTTTATAGCACTAAGAAGTTGACACAATGTTTAAGTCTTCTAGTTGAGAAGATTCATTACTGCAAGAATAATCGCATACTATTTTGAGTGATGACAGTGACAGGAGTACATGCAAGTTTTACAATTTTCTTAGATATAAGTACATGCCATGAGGATCAAGATACATTAAAAAAAAAAAAAAAAAGAAGTTCTATATAAGAGGATGTCTTACTTTCCTTTGACATTGAGGTTACAAAGGTTATATGTTTCTAAAGTAACTGTCAAGTACATGAAATAACATGTTGAGCATAAATAGGAGGAAGGTATGATGGAACATTATTTAAATTCTCTGGCGTGGAAGTATCTTAATCAAATGAATCCACAGTTTGCAGCTAAAATCTGTAATGTTTGCCTTGGCTTATGCATTGATTGGTTTCAACTATTTGGACAATCTAAACAATAATATTCATGTTGGCTAATTATTGTAACACCCTATAATTTGCCTCTTTGGATGTGTATGAATTGAGAATATATGTTCATTTCTATTTTAGTGCCAGGACCTAACAATCCTAACAAAATATGTATGTATTCATGCAATCCATGATTACTGAATTGAAAAAGTTACAGGAAATTGGGGTAGAGACATATGATATTTCCATAAAAACAAAATTGTCAATTACGAGCAACTTTACTATTTATGATTTTCTTGTTTATGGTATGTTGTCTAGTTTGAGCAATCAAGCCAGCCTTGCTTGTCCATATTACATGGAGCATACTAATGTTGTCATACGTCTTAATGGTGGTAAGCAATCATGGTTTGATAATACCTATAAATTCTTACCACCTAATCATTACTTTAGATGGAATAAAACTGCATTTTAAGGAATCAAGTAGCGGAAGATCTAGCTCTGCCTACAAGGTCAGGAATGGAGATACTAGAGGAAATCACTAGACTATGGTTAATGTCGATAATTGAAGTTGGGTCCGAAGAGGTTAATGTTTAAATATCAAAATGATCAAAATGTAGGTAAAGGAAACGAAGAATATTATGAGATTTACCTTATTGCAGTATTAATTTGGTAAGACATAATTTAGATATCATGTACATAGAAAATAGTGTGTTTAAGAATATTTTTAATATGGTAGTAAATGTATAAGGAAAATCTAAAGATAATGCCAAATCTAGGAAAGATTTGAAGTTATCGGTCACCATTCGGAGTTACATCAGGATAAAGCAATTAGAAAATATCCAAAGGGAAAATATATATTGGATAAGTAAAGTAAACAAGTTTTATGTGGATGGCCTAAGAATATTCGATTTTCAGGTGGGTATGTCTCCATTATGGCTCAATGCATCGATATGCACAAGATGAAGTTGTTTTGCATGAAAAGCCATGATTATTATATACTTACTTCAACGATACTTTTTCACCTTCTCTTTGCTCGGGATAAGTGCAGCGATTACTCCGTATTGTTTTTCATGAGTTGTTGTCTTCACAAGTATGGAAACTACTCATAGAGTTTAGTATATTTTTTAAAGAACTCATTGTGCCACAAATTAGGGAGGAAGACATGGCACATTTGGAAATTTACATCCCTTTGATTTTATGTAAGTTGATTTAATGGAACATCTAGTTGTACACTTGACATATGAAGCAAAGATAACAAGGCATGTGTAGTATAGATGGATCAATCTTTTTGAGATGTATATTTCATTTCATCATGTCCATTGCAAATTTTACTTCAATTTCAATCGATTCATTTTTAATCTAACCACATGTTTTTATTTCAATCCATTAATTTTTAATCTAACCACTTGTTTTTATTATAGATTTCTTCAACATTTAAAGAATAATGTCAAGAATAGAGCCCGAGTTAAAGGTTTTATATGTAACACATATTTAGTTGAAGAAGCCTTATCATTTTGCTCTTATTATTGCAAATTGTATGTGTATACAAGGCACATAAGAGTACCTCAAAATAATGATGGTAGACACTCTGAAATATGCAATATTTTAGGAAATTTGTCAATATTTACTTATCCAGGTAGAGCAGTCAATAGACCTAAGAGCAGAATGCTCACTGACAAAGAATATCATGTAGCTCAAACATATATTCTTCTTTATTGTCGTGAAGTAACACAATATGTCGAGTAAGTTATAATACCAATTTAGCTCTTTATTTTGTAAATTTGTAACTAATCCTATACAAATCTAATTAATATTGTTATAATTTTGGGAAGGTTATACATTGACATATTAAAGTACACTTTTCCCAACATATCCACTGATGAGGTTGATAAAAAGTTAGAGATATAATTTTGATATTAGTTTGAGTCATATGTGAGTATATACTAGCTAATATTACAATAGTAAATTATAATACCAATTATTCTATAACCAATGTAGCTAATTAGTTATTATGTTTTTTTAGGCAAATCTAATAAATGGAATCACAAATCAATTTATCACATATCTTGTAAAGGGTCCTTTACAAAGTGTGATTATATGTCTCGTTTACTTTGTAAATGGGTACAAGTTTCACACTGAAAAAGATTATTCCAATATGATAGTAATCAATAAGGGAGTAAGCATTAAAGGTTCCAACTATAGTGAAAATCCATATGACTATTATGATCGATTGCTTGAAGTGTTATAGTTGGAGTATCCTGCATTTTCATAAAAAGAACCATTTTATTTAACTGTGAATAGTTTTATTTGACACCTACTGTGGGTATGAAAGTGCATGAAAATTATAATCTAGATGAAATCAACCCTAAGTGTTGGTTTAATAAATACAGATAATTTATATTGGTGATGCAAGCTTGTCAAGTGAATTATATTCTTCATCATAGTTTATGACAGGATAAAATTGATTGGTAGGTAGTATTCAAAAAAACCTAGATCATTTGTTGAAATCAAGGATGAATCTATTAAGACATCATCTTTAGCTCCATTTTCAAGAGGGTGTTGGAAATTTGCCTCTACTTGTAATTATGGATGACAAGCCACTGGAGAGTTTAGATGATCTGGGTGAGTGTTGATCAACATAAATAAGGAAAATAAAAGATATTTAGTTAGAAGATGAATCAGAGGAACAAATTGAATTTGAGTCATCATAAGATATAGTGTTTAAAAATTAGATAGAGCATGATGATTCTGAGTAAGTTATAACTTTCTCCCTCTAATTAGGTATTTGTATACTTATAAACTTTACTTTTACTATGCAAATATTGTTGTCCCTTAGTGCCCTAGAATGGGGGTTGAATAGAGTAATTGCAAGTAAAAACAATTAAAGCTATGTTCAAAAATAATGAGAAATCTAGACAATCAATTTATAGAGGTTTGACACAATCCTACCTACGTCCTCTCCTCTAGTCTTCCATTAGAGCCTTTCACTATCTAGATAGCTTAAAGGTGTTATCAATCACCTTTACACTAGTAGTTTTTAGCATTACCAAGCCGTTACAAGTAGATTTTTGGGTGCTACTAAAACAGTTTCCTAAAATAGTTTACAGGTACTACCTTAAACCTTTCACAAAAATGATTTGGATCTTCTAAGATCTCTTAAACTAAAAAATTTTTCTAAAGAATTTATAACTTAAAGATGAGAAAGAATATTCTCACTCCAACAATAAATAATAAAGAATACACTAACAAAAATTGCTTGACTTAATGGAAAGTTTGAGATATGTCTTAAAGCTTGTTTTTAACTTTATTTTGAAGATGATTTTTGCAAGCTTTTGACAAAGATCTTCCCTTGAAGCTAAATCTGACTTATTTCACCTCTTTATTAAATGTTGCTTTCTCAATAGAATATACTCACTTCGAATCATTTTTCTTTTTTTATCATTACTAAATTTTCTTAAAGGAGAGTCCTTCTATAGACAAAGACACAAAATTAGTCATTAGAAAGAAGGTTGTCACTCCATCTCATAAAGTAGTCACTCAATGCTTGTTGGATAGTCTCCATACTTATTGTTGGGTGAGAACACAACTTTAATTGCCATTGATTTCATTGAAATGCCCATTGGAACTATCTACTAAAGAGAGATTTATCTAGACACTCCTCTTCTGACTTTCTTATTTTTTAGTCATCAACTCCTTTAACGACTGTTGGAGCTTCTCAACGCTTATTAGAATTCAACTTCAACTCTAGTTGGGATATGTATAATGCCCGTTGAAGTTTCTAAAAGGATGTGAACTTGATACTCTATTTTTCAAGATTTTCTACAGTGTCCCAACGGTTGTTGGCTTGTTTTTAATGTTCATTGAAAGGATCCCATGCCTGTTGAATTTTTGAACATCTCCCATTAGAGGGTCCATAAACTTTACCTCTACCTGGTGCTTTTCCAATGCCCATGTCGAGACTTTAAGAGTTCTGTTTACATTAAGTTAGTTCATCTAACGTCTGTTGCGAAAATGTAATGCCTATTAAGGCAGTGATGAGTCATGCCCGTTGCGAAAATGCAATGCTCATTATGAAGGTCAACTTGCAAAGTTCAACACCTTTTAAAATGCAACAATACCTGTTGGCTTTGAATACTTAGAGTTTTTCCTAAAACTCATATTCTAAATGCCTTTGATCAAAAGATTAATGTACCTGGAAGATCTTCCACACCAACTTGAACAAGAGTTAGCTTGTATATGTGTTTGTAATCATCAAATCAAGCTCGGTTTCCCAGAATTCCTAAGCTAGGTCTAACATTCCCCCCTTTTGATGATGACAAACAATCTATTTAAGTATAAATAATCTTACAAGGAATGTACATTATATAAATCTTAAGTATAACTAACAAGTGCATAAGTTATAATGGATCATTTTACTCCCCCTATGTTTTATTGTTTATGCACTGTTAGAACAAGTTATACAAAACAAGTTCTTTACAAAACAAATTCATAGAAATCTTAAGTCATTTACATTGCATTTTCCTTAGCTCGCCTTGATCTTTCATACTTTTTCCCCCTTACTTACAACATTCCAACTTCTTTAGTTACTTTTTCCTCTTTTTCATTATCAAACATCAATATATAAGTATAAAAACAACAAAGCTAACTCAAACAGGAATAAACAAAATGAGAGAATATTTATATCATTAAAGAAATGTCGTCCCTTACATTAACATTTTTTAGAAAATAAAGATAAAAGAAATGAAATAAAGATAAATATGCAACATGAAAATGATTAGAGGTAATGGTCTTAGGGAAGGTTTTAAGGCTTGTCCTTAAGCTATGCTACTGCATCTGATTCTGTTGGAGTAGTTGGACTTCCAAGTGGCAAATTTAGCCCTTCCACAATCCAATCTAAGATATGGTTGACATCCTTCATATCCCTTTAAAGTTTTTGTACCTTTTGGTGAAGGGAGATAGTAGAGGATTCAACCCTTTGAACAACAATAGAGATAGTTTCCAATTGATCAAGGACCTTTTACTCAAAGTTTGAAAGAGAAGTAGTAATAGTCGAAGCAAGAGCAGGAGTACTAGTTCCAGTTTCTTCCACAGTAGCAATCCCTGCTTGAATGGCTTCCTCAACTCTTCATCATCCTATTTTGGTTCAAGTATTTCTCTTTCTTCTAGAATTCTCTTTATTAAGCTAGAGTTAAACCTTTAAAGAATGACCATGCTCAATAACATCTTCTTGCAAATGGATTTATTGTATGACAGTTTCTCTAACACAATGTTCTTTTCCTCAAGTCCTTCTTCAATTGAGGGTATAACTTTTGCATACTTGTCAATCTTTATTATGTAATGGCCTATCATGAACTCATTCCCTTTGTCCACTTGACCATATATCCTTTGCATTAAGAACACGAGTGTGTTGATCTTTTACATCTTCTTCATGCACCAAAGATAAAATAGGTCTATAATGGTGCAATTACCATTAGATTGTGCTCTGTTATTGATATTTCAGATTATGAATCGATGAACTATCCTCAAGGCTTGGCTTTTTATTTTTAGTGTCTTGTTGTTATTGTTGTTGTTGTTACTCTTCCCATCCGTGATTGACATCCAAAATTAGTTCACATCCACTTTAAAGGTGGGAGGATGCTCTGTTATTCTAGCAGTGGTGGAATCGAAGCATTTCACCAACTCATTTGGCCTTAGGGTGTATTTCTTATCAAAAAGTTTGAAGTTGATTGTTCCTTCTTGTGCATATGCATGGCAATCACTTCCCAGAACTTCTAAGGTGGTCAAAATTCAATAATAAGCTCCAAATAGGAGGGCTCTTTTATGTGGCAAAAGAGTTCCCACCCTATCCCTATCATAAGATCTTCTACTTGTTCTACCAACGCATACCTCTATAAATCACCTCATTCAAAAAATTTACCTCCTCCAAGATGTCTTTTGAGGAGTTAAGGGCCAATTCCTTCTTTTTCTTTGTTTTGAGGTGGAATTTCTAGAGAATAAGAAAGGTTTGCTCTATTTTTGTGTCTTTCCCTTTTCCTTTTGATTCTTAGATAGATTTGGCTTTCTTCGAGGATTGAGGTGCTGAGGATGGCTCAGATGATCTTTTCTTTTAATGTGCAAGCATTGAGGCTAAGTTTTCCTCAGTTTTTAAACTTGAGTATGAGGGTTATGGGTTTTTCCTAGCTGGTTACTTGTATCTCTTGGTTGATTTAGCTTTGGGTGCCATTTGGTTTGGTGTTTGATGAATGATATAAATGGAAAGTTAAGCAAATAATAGCAAATGTAGAGTGCGAGAGAGAGAAAGAGAGAGCCAAAGCACAATAAAGTAAAAATAAAACAACTTTAGGGTTTGGGGATTTATATAGAAGTTTGAAGAGTCCCCTATTTCTTTAAAAAATATTATCGTAAAGGGTGTTCAATGGTTGTTGTGATTAAAATAATGATGATTGGACATGACCGTTAGGGGTGTTCAATCGTTGTTGTGATTAAAATAATGACGATTGGACATGATCGTTAGCTCGATCAAGCAAGTGATTTTCATTCAATGATGGTTATTGCTCACAACACCCATTGGGTGAAGAACAATGGTCATTGGAAATTCACAACTATCGTGGGGACATAAAAAAGTTAAAATGTCGAACTCACTAATAACACAACAGTCATTGGCAAACTCGCGACAACCATTGGACATGTTTTCCAAAATAAAACTACGTTTAAAAATGGATATTTCAAATAAACAAATATTTTGAAAACTTAGTTGATGTAAATTATTAATCAAACTTAATAATATGATCATGAATTCAATTAATATAATGACATTTGATCAGGATAATACATAGTTAAAATCTTTATATTATAAAGTCTAAAGACTTTATTGGTAATCATTTCAAGCAAAAGTCAAGCAACATATCAACCATCAATCAATCAACAATTAACCATGAATCATCAAGGGTAAAAGAGAAGAGCCTGTTGATGTCAACTCAATGTACTTCCATCAATCATTCTAAGTTATCTTTTGATGAATTGCATCCTGTCATCATAAAAAGGTTTAGTGAAAATATTTGCTAATTAATGGTTAGTATCAACAAATTCCAATACAATATTACCACAATTAACATGATCCCTAATAAAGTGATTTCTTATATCTATATGCTTACTCCTAGAATGATGAATGGGATTCATAGACAAGTCGATGGCACTAGTGTTATCACATTTGATGGCCATTTGATTTACAATAACCTTATAATCAAGAAGTTATTGCTTCATCCATAGGATTTAAGTACAACAAAGACCTGTTGCCATATATTTAGCTTCAACAGCAAACAAAACAACTAAATTTTGCTTTTTGCTACTTCAAGACACTAAACATTTACCAAGTAATTAACATGTGCTTGAACTGCTTTTCCTATCTAGGGTATAACTAGTAAAATCAACATTAGAAAATGCTTTTAACACAAATGAAAAAACCCTTAGGATACCAAAGTCCTAAGTTAAAAGTATCAATAAGGTATTTGAGTATGTATTTAACAGCATGTATATGAGACTCCTTGGGATTGGACTGCTATCTAGCACATAAACACACACTGAACATAATGTCTAGCCTAGATGTTGTTAGATAGAAAAGACTACCAATTAAACCTCTATATAGCTTTTAATCCACAACCTTACCATGTTCATTTGTGTTTAGCTTGATGTTGGTGCTCATTACATAGTTTGTTGTTCTCCATGCTAAATCTTTTGATTAGCTCTCTTGTATCATTGGCTTGGTTGATGAAATTACCTCTTTCCCTTGTTTGATTTGTAATCTAGGAAAGAACTTGAATTCTCCATCATACTCATCTCAAATTCACTTTTCATTACTTTTAAAAAAAATATTCAAATAAGTAAACATTAGTGGCACTAAAAATGATATCATCTACATATATTTGAACAAGCAATAAGTCTTCATTCTTCTCTTTAGAGAAGAGTGTTGTATCTACTAACCCTTTAGAAAACCCTTTCTTTACAAAAATGTTACTCAACCTTTCCTACCAAGCTCTTGGAGCTTGCTTCAAGCAATATAAGGCTTTGATGAGCTTGAACACATGGTTAGGAAAGCAATGACTTTCAAAACTAGGTGGTTGTTCAACATATACTTCTTCATTAATGTAGCCACTAAGGAAAGCATTCTTGACATCCATTTGATATAATTTAAAATTCATATGAGATGCAAATGCAAGTAAAATCCTAATGGCTTCCAACCTTGCTACTAGAGCAAAGGTTTCATCAAAGTCATTTCCCTCTTCTTAGTTATAGCCTTTGGCTACTAACCAAACCTTATTTTTAATTATGGTTCCATGCTCTTCAAGCTTATTCGTAAAGACCCACTTAGTTCCAATAATGGAATGTTTTTTAGGTATGGGAACTAAGGTCCATACTTTGTTCCTTTAAAATTGATTGAGTTCATCTTGCATAGCAAGTACCCCATATTCATCTTTTATGGCCTCATCTATGGTCTTAGGCTCAATAAGGGAAACAAAAGTAAGATTGGTGCATGCATTTCTAAATGATGATCTAGTAGGTAATCGACTTGAAGGATCATCAATGATGAGATCTCTTGGGTGATCTTTCTTGAAGATCCAATCCCTTTCCAGTTGAGTTTGCTCATCATTTAGAGAAGGAAAAGGCTTATCTGAATTTTCTTCATTCCTTATCTCTTGTGGCTTATCCACATTTTTTCCTTCTTTTTTAATATTCAATTCACTCATGGGACTTACAATATCATCCACATCTTCTTATGTTCTTGAAGAAGTGGGACTAGATTGATAAAAAAAAAAAAATAACATGCATGGACTCTTCAACAACAAGCATTCTCGTGTTGAAGACTCTATACCCTTTGCTAGTAGTAGTGTATATAAGGATAATTCCTTCATCAAATTTGGAGTCGAATTTGCTAAGGTTGTCTTTAGTGTTTAAAATAAAACACTTCCAATCAAAGACTTTAAAATATGCAATATTGGGCTTCCTATTATTCCATAACTCATAAGGAGTTTTCTTTAACAAGGGCTTAACCAATACTCTATTTAAGACATAACAAGAAGTGTTTACAGCTTCAGCCCAAAAATACTTAGAAAGATTGTACTCATTCAACATGGTCCTAGCCATCTCTTAAAGAGTTTTATTCTTCCTTTATACCACAACATTCTGTTATGGTGTTTTAGGAGTTAATAATGTGTGAGATACCACTTTCAACATAAAAACTATGGAATTTAGCATTTTCAAACACTCCTCCGTGGTCACTTCTAATGAAAGAGATTTTCAAATCCTTTTGGTTTTGAATTCTCTTAGCAAAGGTCTTAAATGCATCAAAACAAGAGTCCTTGTGTAGGAGGAACAACACCCAAGTGAACCAAGAGTAGTCATCTGCTATGACAAATGCATAATGCATGCCTCCCAATCAAGCTACTTTAAAAGGTCTAAACAAATCCATGTGAAGCATTTGTAATGGTCTAGTTGAACTTACTTTGTTATTGGCTTTGAATGAAGATTTTACCTATTTTCTTTTTTGACAAGCTTCACAAACTCTTTCCTTTGGAAACTTGATTTCTAGCAGACTTTCAACCAAGTTTCTCATTTTCAGCTTGTTGAGGACTTCCGTGCTAGCATGTCTTAGCCTTTTATACCAAGTTTTACCTTCATTTACTATAGATATTTGACACTTTGCATCATGGTTAATGAGAGAATTTAAATCAATGACATAAATATTATGAATTCTTCTACCAATGAATAAAATTTTATTATCACTCATCCTTGACACAGAGCAAGCTTGTGGTTTAAACATAACTTTGAGCCCTTTGTCACAAAACTGACTTACACTTAGCAGATTATGTTTGAGTCCATCAACAAGCAAAACTTTATCAAGAATAGGTGAATCAACATCCTTACCAACTTTACCTATGCCAATGATTTTGGCTTTCCCATTGTCCTTAAAGGATACATTCCTAAGTCCTTTAGTTTTCTCTAATTGAGTGAAAAACTATTTTTCTCCTGTCATATGATTTGAACATCCACTGCCTAGATACCACTCTTGCTTTCTAAGTTGGGATTTCAAGTACATCTGTAAAAACAAAGAGAATCAAGTCTTAGGTACCCAAATCTTTTTAGGCCCTAAAGGGTTAGTTCTAGCCATCTGTTCATCGTGTCTTCTAGTAAGGCAATGTGGCCATAGATACCACAATAAAAGCATTCACCATTTAAGTGCATAAGTGTCATATTCCTAGGTGGAGCATACATATGGTGTTTATGAGATTTGTCACTCCTTTGAACTACTTGTCTAGGAGTGTTTCTTATGTGGGGTGCTCTCATGTAAAGTGTATGCCTATATCTATGATTATGCCAATTTTTGTGCCTTTGTAGACTTTACCTCTTA
This sequence comes from Omphalea diandra, assembly GCA_949677035.1. Taxonomy (NCBI): domain Eukaryota; kingdom Viridiplantae; phylum Streptophyta; class Magnoliopsida; order Malpighiales; family Euphorbiaceae; genus Omphalea; species Omphalea diandra. The sequence continues at coordinate 28,098 of CATIWR010035415.1, forward strand.
GGCTTGTAAGAATAATACATATAGGCATAGTTGTCTCTAGAAGCCTAAGAGGTAAAGTTAGACTTTACTCTTATTACTTTTCTTCTTGTATCTCTTTGCTCTTTTAATGTTTGAGAGAAATCTTTTTACTTTGTTTGTTATAAGGGCAAGTTGCTCATCTTCAGTGTTGTTTTCATCATCACTAGAGGAAAATATTAGCAAACAAGAAGAAGAAGGGGATTTAGAGCGCACCTCTTTGGTTTTTAAGGTTGAGTTTTTCTTTCTCACTCTAGAGCTTTCAGATGTCTTCATAAAAGTGATTTCATGAGCTAAAACGTTTCCCATGAATTCATCCAAAGATAGAACTTCCAACTTATTAGCCTCTTTTATGTTTTCTTCTTAGCTTCCAACTTATCCTTAGGAAGAGTTCTTAAGATTTTATAGCCATATCTTCATTGGAGTAAGACTTCCTAAGAGTTTTGAGAATGCCCATAATGTCAATGAACCTATTATACATCTCAATAATGGATTCACTAGATTGGTATACAAATGTTTCATACATGTAAGTATACATTTGTATCTTTTCCTTTTTAACTTCACTAGTGCCTTCATGTTGAGTCTACAAAGTGTCCTAGGTTTATTTTGCTGATGTGCACATTTACAGCTTTACATACTGAGATTTGAAGATAGCACAAAAGAGAACGTGCATGGCTCATTTATTTTTCAGATTTGCCTTTTTTTCTTCCGCTATCCATTCATTATTGGGTTTGGGAACAAGAACATCTCCAACCAATTTAATTGGAACTTTTCTTCCTTCTTCGATAATGTCCCATAAACCTATGGTTTCACTATTTAGAAAAATTTCCATACAGTTTTTCCAATACTTGTAATC
>CATIWR010035434.1:0-10248 GCA_949677035.1 Omphalea diandra
TATATATATATATATATAAGAGTCTTAGAAATTCCTTCTTTCCACTTAGCAGATCCTTCAGCCCCAAAGAGTGTTGAAATTGATGTCTTGAATTTAGCGTATGGAGGAATTTTGAAACAAATCCAAAATGGGGAGGAAAAAATTATGTAGTTCACCTCAAGTAGCTAGAATAATTGTCAAAAGAAATTCTTTCAATTATTTTGTACATTATAAAGTTTCAAAGTGATCCTTTAAATCAAAAATTTCTTCTTCTCATTGATTAAAAATCTGCTAAAAAAGTTTTACAAAAAGATGTACAGAACATTTCATCAAAATAGATTTTTGCCAGATGGTAGGCAATCCTTTCTGTTTTTGATTTTGATATTGAATTTATAAAAGGAGATACAAATTTTGTACAGATCTTCTAACCTGGGAATTTCTTCAAAAAAGGTCATAATGCCTCCTTGAAAGTCCAAATCCAAAGACAAAGGCAAAGCCCCAATACATACTTCAACAAAACCCATATTAGCCAGGCCCATAAAATCTTGGATAGATATGGTCTAGAAAGATGAACAAAATGAGGCCCAATCCTCACAAAAACAATTACAAGTCTAACAATAGGTAGAATCACTAATCCATTCCCCAGAATTACTCTGGTCTTGCAAAGCTTCTCGCAGGCCTCACAGGCCCAAGATGTAAAGTTTCTAAGCCTATTTTTACAAACCAGAGACAAAATCTTCCTCTTCAAAAATCTCATCTAAAAATCTGATTTCTACAAAAGCTGAGGTAGGACTTTCTACTCAAAAACCCTTATCTCAAAAATCTTTACAAAAAAAGTTGTACTAATTCTTCTCAAATTATTTTGTCTCAGACAAAAATTACAAAATCGGAGTATTTGCACAAAAAGCTTTTTTAGAACATTGACTATAGAAGAAGATTTCATGCATTCAGACCCTTCTATGACCGCAAAAAGCATTTTCCCAAAAGGATGGTTTTACAAACCTTGAGATTTGAGTAAAATTCAGACTTATTACATTGCAATTCCTAAGGTTATTGGTTCAGCCAAATTCAAACACTTTCGCCTAGGCAAAAATCACCATAAACTTGCTTACTCCACTTATTTCATATAAAACATCATCCACCCTTCTGACGAGGGAAGAAACTTATCCTCTGTGAAAACTTTTCCAATCGATTTAGCAACAAAACTAGACCATTATCGAACCTATTCCTTTTGGGATTACCAACATGCATGGTTTAATACCTTCCACCTATAAAACCTCAAAGGTAGCCACTTATAGTTAATGTATTTTGATATAAAAATTAAAACCACTAGCATTCTTTCCCAGTTCATCTAATGGTGCAATTACTATGGAACAATATCTCAACTACTAAGTCCAGAAGTCCACACATGTTTTCAACTTTTTAAGGAATTTAGAAATTGGAAAAAGATTCTCTTCATTGTTACTATAACATCTCTATCCCTATTCATTGGCATTATCACATGAATATATTCATTGCACAAATGATATGAAATCACATATGAGCATATGCACTGTATCAAATGATATGAAATCTCACATGAACATATGCACAGGATAAATAATCATTTAGAGATGTGAATTGTAAAAACATGACAATGACAATTGCACCGTTGCATTTGGGATACTTGAACATATATGCAGTGTTTGCATAGTTATATGACAAATTATTTCAAGTTGTGTGCTTATTATATCATCATAAATAATGGTGTTTGAGAGCTCATCTAAAATATAAAGAGCATCTAGAAATTAGAGAATGGATGAAGGTGATGAAGGAATAAAGAAAATGGACTAAAAGCAAAACTGTTTAACTTTTAACCAATAGGAACAAGCCACCAATCTTTTGTCCTATTAGAGTAAGAATACAAATTATAATTATCTGCCATTATGGGCTGGTAAGAGAGGAGATAAGGTCAAAATACAACAGATGGAAGTGAGAGAGAGCTAAAGAAGAAGAAGAAGAACAGAGGGAGAAGAGTGAGCTGCCTAAGGTTTTCTAATTCTGGGACAGTAGGTAAGTAAATTTATCTTTTTCTCAATTGGAATTAACCTCTCATGACATGTTAATCATGCATGGTTAGTGAGAATTATGGGTAATTGAAGTAGAGCTCTTGGATGGAAGTTATAAACCAAGAGAACAAAAGTTGATTCTGTTGGATTTTGCTGTTAGAGCAGAATTTTGCACCTATGATTTTGTAACCCTATAAAAGGAATTAGGGAAAGTGCAAAATATAAAAGTTGTAGCTTTATGTCTGATATAAATTTGTATGAAATAGTTTTGCTTGATTTTGTGAATGTGAGGAGATATGACTCCTTTAGTAGGACTAGGTCAAATCTGAACCGAGATTATCTCAGTCTTCTATTTTCTTATATTTTGATGGCTTTATGTTCTAATTTTGACAAGTGTAAAACATGGAATTTGTAGGATTATGTCCTCTCTAAACACCTGTAAACCAGTTTTGATTGATTTGCTGTGTGGAAAGAGTTATGGCTCATTGATTGGGACTGACTCTATACTAGGGTGAAACCCACCTTTCTTTTGAATCTATTTTCTAAGTATTTGATGGTCATAGATTCAGAATTTGATGATTGTCCAAACCTGAAAGTTGTACATTTATGTATGATGTACATACCTGTGAAATAGGTTTAGCAAATTTCGCATGGTTGTGGAGATGTTGTCCCTTCATCATGACTGGTTGTTAATATGTTACAAACCTGTTCATCCTGAGATTGGTCTTTTGTTTTGGTTACCTTATAGACTGAATTAGACTATAAGTGAAACATGAAAAATGTTCCCTTATATGTTTTGTAACTTATGGTAGATTATTATTGTAATTAGATTTGTAAAATCTGAGATACACCTAAGAGAGTAAGACCTACTCAGACTTAGAGGACACTGCAATAGGGCAACATTTAAAAATTCACCACATTTTATGTTGCCCATTATATGTCTAGTTTGTTAAAAAAAAAGAATAAAGCCATTTAGATAAGTATATCAAGAGTTATTGTTGTGACCATGTAGCGAGCTCATGCTGCCATATAAGAAAAATATGTATAAACACTAGGTACACTTGCATGGATCATACCATAACTGCATGCCAAGCATTCATAATCATTTTGACATACTTGTAACCATGTATGTATCAAATTCTAGGGTCTCAAAACTTTAAGGAAGCCATAGAGAGAGAACCCAATCTACCATAAAGGTCGGTAACATCAAACGGTGAGTAGAAACAATAATTGGATTCAATGGGTGTATGTGATAATTGTATGATATGATTATACTCTATTACATGTATATATGATTGAATTGTTACATGTTACATGGAAATAATATGATTATGTTCTATTACATGTATATATGATTAAATTGTTACATGTTACATAGGAATACAGGCCAAGTGAGAATTAAATGCTTTTAACGATTACTTGGCATATCATTTGTGAATAAGCACTTGCATATGGAACTAAAAGGGGCATTGTGACCGACTTGTCAAACACTTGTGAATTACAGGAAGATGGACCAATAGTCCCAAATCATATGTTACATTAATCACATGAATATCCCGAGAGCAATATTTGCCTTGCTCGGTCACGACAAAAATAATGCTATTGCATTTGCACTTGCATAGTCAATTGTTATACTTGCAATATATCTTGATGATATTTGATTATGGATTATGCCATGAGGATTTGATTATTGTTTTTATTCACTGAGTTGCGACTCACCAAATTGCAATTATTTTTTAGATACTGAATCATAGACTTTGGATACTTTGGTACATAAAGTTTTGCATAAAGACACATGGAACACAGGTCATCAGCTGAATTTGAACTCTCTCTCCTTGCGTCATGTACATACATTTGATTGGAACTAGTTATGGTCACTGGTTAGGAACTAGCTAACACATGTGTGCATTAAATACATATGGGATTATATATGTATAATGAATAAACCTTATTGTGTATGCATTTTCGAATGTGAAAATGCCATGATTTGCAACTGAAGACGATAGTTGCAGTTAATGGTATCAAAGGGTTCAAGCACACATGGGCAAGACGTGCAAATCCCGATGTGTATGACATTGCGGGGCCAATGGGCAAATCTCAGATGTTGAGTGCTCTAATAAGTACCAGCTGTAGCCACGTTGTGACGTTAAAATTTATGGTATCAAAGCTGATTTACAAATGAGAACCATGGGTATCATAGTTATTGGTTTGACAAATGAATTTAGATGTTATAGTTTTGGTATCAGAGAAGGCTCAAGCATACACGGGGTAGACGTTCAAATCCCAGTGTGTATGACATCGTGGGGCCGACGGGCAAATCCCGAATGTTGAGTGCTCTGATAGGTACCAATTATAGCATTACAGATTATGGACATGAATAGTATGAGTTTTGTAAATGAACACGGTTATTACAGTTAGTGGTATCAGAGCAAATATGAATACAGTCATCACATGAGGTGTTGAGGCCTTGATGAATGTTGCGAGTGAAGGTGTAGAAGAAGAGGCTCCATTAAAGCCTAGACCATGCTTAACCAAAGGAGGTCTTTGTGATATAATAAGTGTATCCAATGCTTCCTACCCTTGTGGAACTTAGAAATAAAGTTTCTAAGCTCAATGACTTCACCTTTCAATGAATCATTTTCCTTTCTTAATGAAGTGCGAGATGACAATGACTTGGATAGACTTTTTGAGTTCTTCATTTGAAGCCCTCAATTCACTTACAAGACTATTTAGGGATTTGAATTCATCCTCTAATTTAGTGCACTTTTTCTTATAAGTTTTCATTTGTGACTTATATTTGTCACATTTCATGATGAGAGCTTCTAAAAGCTCATCATCCACATCATCTAATTCATTAAATTCAAAATATGAGTGAGGTGAAGAACTTACCTCATTAGATGAATTCTTTTGAGCCATGAAGCAAAGGTTTGCAACCTCTTCCTTTTCATCTTCTTCACTTGAGCTATCATGCTAAGTGGCTTTAAAGCCTTTTCTTTTTTCTTTGTCCCTTTTCTTCTTCTTCTTCTTCTTCAACTTAGGGCAATAATATTTGATATGGCCTTGCTTGCCACATTCATAGTAAGTGACATCATTTGATCTTTCTTTGGGAGTTAGAGTTGCTTTTTTAAAGTTCCTTATTTCTTTCCTTCTTCTAATAAGCTCCTTAGTTCTTCTTAAAGGCATTGCAAGTTCCTCCTCCTCCTTTTCACTTTCCTCTTCCTCCTTTTCACTTTCTTCTTCACTTGAGGCTACTTCTACTTCCTTCTCCTTTGATAAAGACTTGAGTGCCAAGGTCCTCCTTTTTATTTTTTCAGATTTCTCTCCTTGACCTCTTATTCTCTTCATTTTTTCATCCTTATTTAAGGCCAACTCATGAGTCAAGTGTTTGTCTATTAGGACATCCGTTGGCATCTTTCTTATCTATGGGTTAGACTATTAGATACTACATACCCTTGCACCAAATTTTTCAAGAGGTACAAATTTCAAAATTTTAGAATTTACCTTATGATTGGTGAGAACTCTCTCAAACTTCTTCATGTTTGTGATGATTGCAAGGAGTCTATTTGTCATGTCTATGATGTTTTCTTCCTCATTCATCATAAATAGCTCTCACTCCATTACATACATCTCAAGTAAGCTAGATTTCATTAAGGTGGTGCCCTCATGATAGTCCTCCAAGGCCTTCCAAATGCCATGAGCGGTAAGGCAATGTTAGACCCTTCCAATTTCTTCTCTTAAGAGAGAACTTAAAAGGATTGCCATAGATCTTTTATTTCTGCCATTAGATCTCTTATGTGTTTCAACACATTCCTCTCTAGGGATCAACTCTTCACTTACATCCACCACTTTAATAGGTGGCTTCCATTCCTTTGTAACAATATCCTAGAGGTCTACTACATCAATATCTAGATAGATTTCCATCCTATACTTCCAATGAGTATAGTCTGCTCTATTGAAGTATGGCTTGAATTGAGTGTGGATTCCTTCTTGTGCCATGATCTTTACTCACACAATTATGTTTTAGAGTGAGACTTGGCTTTGATACCACTTGTTGTCCTAGTGCACTAAAAGGGGGTTGAATTGGAGACTGATTGAAAATTAAAAAGAAAGTTAAAGTGTTTAGGAAGTTAAGAAGGAGAGGAGAAGAATTAATATAGGAAGTTTACAGTGGTTCGAGTGTTAACAAGCCCTATGTCCACTCCCCTAATTCTTCTCAATTGGGTATTTCACTCAACTAAACTTGGTATTTACAAGCTCACACCCAACTTATACAACTTGTGTTTTATGGCTCATACAAAACCCTTACAACCTTGTGTTTTTAGGCTCACACAAAAACCTCTCAGAAGTGTTTTAGATAGGCTCACACTTCAATCTCTTACAAGAGTTTTAAAATTTAGGTTGGCTCTCAACCTTCATACAAATGTGTTTATTGCTCACACCAAACAGTCAACAATGCATAAAGAAGAGTAAAAAGAATAAGTAGCAAATTGGTAAGAGTTTGGTTATAATTAATTCAATTCTCTTTTGTTTACATAAGTTTGGTGGAGTATTTATAGCCCATATCTACCAAAGAGATGTTACTCAAAAACTATTCCCAAATCTCCAAGTTGTGTTACACAGATTTTGCATTAAATGTTTGTTAAGTGGAAGTTGTGGTCGCTTCTCTCATTTAGCCGTGGCTAATTTCCAATATACACTGAGGAGCCCAAAATCATAGCAGAAAGCCCTGTTCTGTGTCTAATAGCTAGTCCACATGTCCTTTATCCATTGGTTATCCAAGAAATATAGCAGTTATGTCCTACCAACTACTTAAATGTTGCGGTCGCAAATTGACTTTGACTTAGGTGCGACTGAGACCGCAAATTCCTCTGTTTGGTGAGGAAACTTCAACTTTTTGAGTCGCAGTCTTGACCAAATCTTCACCCTCATGATTTTTGATTTCCAATGGTTGCCTTGGACACTTAGGGTGATGTGGTTGTGGCTTTGGTTCCCTTCTTTGTCATTATAAAATTTGCGATCGCGACCTCAGATGAGAATACCACCGCAAATTCCTTTGTAATTCATCCAAGGCTCCTTCGACTGAGTTATAGTTGCGAATTCATTCGTGAATTCGTCTGGCCTAGCTCCATCCATTTTATAGCAATGTCGCGGTGGCGATTTAGGGGATATCGACCACAAATTGGGATGTTCTTCTAAAAGATCGAGATTTTGACTTCCATCCAACTTTTAATGAAAATAACTTTTTTAAACTGTAAAGCAATACTTAAATAAAGAATTAGAACTGATCAATCTCCATTGTCAAGATCAAAAGAGGCTTATGACATATGTTTAACCAACCTAGTCCAACAATGATCGAGTATGGAGCTTGTGCACTTGGTTGGAACTTTTGATGCTGATGAAATTATTAGTTATCTCTCAGGTGGCTAATGAATGATAATTAAAAAAAGGAGCAGTTGAGCCTATATTTGGAGTACTTGAAGAGATTGGCATAGGATTTTTAGAGAATCATATTTCATCATTTATAGCGAAAAGAGAATGCAATAGCTATGCTCTAGTGATTTTGGTTTCTATTTATGATAGGTTGAAGGCAATGCCAATGAAGTCACTTATTACACTTAGTATTGTGACATCATGCCATGTTGATAAAAGAGTAATGCAAGTGTTAGTGGAAAATCGTCCCTTGTACTATGATGTGCAATGGTACTTAAAAAGTGGTGAATACCCTGAGAGGACAAAAAAGACAGACAATAATGTGATTAGGAAATAAGTGTTACGATTTAAAGTATACGATGGTGTGTTGTATAAGAGAATGCCATATAAGGTTTATATGAGATGCTTGATGGAAGAAAAAGTAGGCAAAGTCAAAGAAGAAGTGCATTCAGGGACCTGTGGCCCCTATATGAGTTGGAAAACATTAGTAAGGTAAATTTAGAAAATGGGTTATTATTGAACCACTATGAAGCATGTTTGCATTCAGATGGTTCAAAGCTATCGCAAGTGTCAAGTCATGGCAACCTCAACACTAGCCACTAGCTAAGTTATAAAACTTGACTTCACCATGGCGGTTTGCAACATTAGGGATCGATGTGATTGGGGAAATCAGGCCAGCCTCTATAAGGGGGCATAAGTACATTATGGTAAAATTGATTATCTCTTAAAATGGGTAGAGGCTAGTCTTCGAGTAAGTTAGGGGCAAACCAAATGGCCTGCTTCATTGAGAAGAACCTCATATGTCATTATGGGTGCCACATCATAACATTACAAATAATGGAGTTCATTTTTATGCAGAGGTCAAAGTAATCCTAGAAAAGTATGAAATAACCCATCACAGGTCGTTACCTTAAACATAATAAGCTAATGGGGCAGCTGATGTGGCAAACAAGAATGTCAAAAACATCCTTATCAAGATGATGGAAACCTATAAGGATTAGTTTGAGAAGTTATCCTTTGCACTATGAAAATATCAAACTATAGTGGGGACATCAGCAAGAATGACACCATACTCCCATGTATATGGGATGAAGGGAGTATTGCCAATTGAAGTAGAGGTGAAGTCACTGCAAGTATTAGTCAAGTCAGAGAATCTTGAGTACCAGTGGGTGAGAAGTATATTTGAATAATTAGCTCTTATTTATGAGAAAAGATTAAATGCTCTCTATCAAATCTATTTATATCAAGTTAGGATGGCCATGTGTTTAATAAGAGGGTCAAAGCAAGAACCATAAGAGTTAGGGATTTGGTGTTAAAGGCGATTAGACCGCAAGCTCAAGATCTTTGAAAAAAGTTCAAACCAAATTAGAAAGGTCCTTATGTGGTCAAATAGATCTATTTAGGAGGTGCAGTGAAGTTTTCAAATATAGATGAGGATGAATTCTTCGAGCTAATAAACCTATATAGGCTGAAGAAGTATTTCGTGTGAGGATGTGAGGGAAAAGTAAAATTATCTCACTAAGTAAAAAACCCTTGAGGGATACTTAGACAAAAGTTAGGACATAAATAAAGAAAAAATAAGAAGAAAAAGGAAAAAGAGAGAAAAATAGGCTTGTTAAGTAGAAAATCCGAAAGAGCAGCTTATGCAAAAACTAGAACACATAATATATATCTATAAAGTAAAAGGCGAGAGAGTGCAATTGACCACTAGAGATATTGTTGGACCAGGATGGTTAATCCTAAGTCTAGAACCTTTTTTGATCTTGACAAAGTAGATTGATCATCACTAATATTTCAAATAAGTGTTGATTTTGCAGAAATAAATAAATCTCTCAAGAAGAAATGAAATGAGTTGATAAACTCCAAAGTGACATGTAAATCGCTGCCGCAATCTAGGATTCGTGATCGCCACTCATGTTAAGGCATGCTGAGAGCCAAACAGGCGAAATCGCAGAGCCATTCTCGGTCGCAACCTTTGGAAAAGAAGAAGCCAAAAAGTGACAGACGAATTCGTGGTGAAAGTCATGCCTTAGTCACGACCACAAATTTCAAAGTAACTCAAGAGGGAAGCAAGTCCACAACCACAACTTCACAAGTGTCCCAGAAGACTGTTGGAAGTCAAATTTTGCAGAGGCATCTTGTTGGTCATGACCGCGAATCCTGTGGAAGAAAGATGACCACTTTGGCAGATGGATTCGCGTCCTCTGTCGTGGCCTGTGTAAGAAAACTTGCGACCGCGACTTCTGAAAGTAGGTAAAAGACAACAACTATATTTTCCTGATGAACTAATCAGAAGCTGCCACATGGACTAGCTGTTAGACAGAAATGGGGTTTCCCTTGAAGAATTTGGATTTCACGACCGCAAAATGTAGTAGTGACCGCGAATTCATCCTGACAAGCATTTAATGCAAAATCTGTTAAGCATGTCTCAAAGATTTGATGAGTTATGATATGCAACGTCTCTTTGGTGAAGTTTGGCTATAAATACACCACCAAACAACCATGAATAAGGTTGCTAATGAATTTATTACAAGTGATTAAAGCTCTCAATCTTTGCTACTCATTTTCTTCATTTTCTTTATGAAATTGTAATTACTAGGTGTGAGCATTAAACACCAAGTTGTGAGGTTTTGTGTTAGCCTATAAAAACACTTCAAGAAAGGTTTAAGTGTGAGCCTAGTGAAACACTTGAGTGAGGTTTTGTGTTAGCCTAAAAACACATTGTTGTAAGGTTGTGTGTTAGCCATCAAAACACAAGTTGTATAAGTTGGGTGTGAGCTTGAAAACACCA
>CATIWR010035439.1:0-102280 GCA_949677035.1 Omphalea diandra
GATCAAATACGATAAGGCATTGTCCAAATTCGGTTCACAAAAAGTTCGGATTAAATTGCGGATATATTGACAAAATCATTGGGCCAGATTCTTTTTTCATCACATTTACGCAAGTTTTGCCTACGGCATCCGATGCTTCGCTTGAGGGGGTTGTTATTGATATGAATATTTTTATGTCTTGTACTATAAATTCCTTATTTAGTGTTTATATTCTAATTGTAGTAATTATCTTGATTTTAGCTCAATTATAGGCTTGATTTAGCTTAATTATAGGCTTGATAATTGCCTTACATTTTGGCTTAATTATAGGATTGTATACAAGTAAAGTAGGTCTGTATATAAGGCTGGTTCTCTGCCTTTATCAAATATACATATTTTCTAAAATTCTTCAAACTCTTTTCTTATTCTCATTATTTACACATACATCAATTTCTTACATTCTAAAGTTGATGTTAATTAAATGTTAAGACAAAGAGATAAATTTAGTTTATTGATGATAGTTATTAACTTTTTGTTAAAAAAGATTTAATTTTTAATTTGATCATTATCCCATGTTCTTATATAAAATTAGTCTTTTTAGCACATACATTGCATATGAATTTTATCCTTAATTTTGTGAATATTTTATCAGTACGTATATATTATATTGAAACTTATTGTATTGATGATGCATAACCTCTCTCTCTCTCTCTCTCTCTCTCTCTCTCTCTCTATATATATATATATATATATATATATATATATATATATATATATATATATATATAACTTATGAATAGTCAATAAATTTGTATAATTAATATAGATTATTTTAGCATATAATTAGAAAACTTTAGTAATTTACTTGTTGTTAAGTCTTTATTCTGTCATGCTTTCTTACATATATTTTTTAATCATCACAACAATATTAAACTTGTGAATAAAGTAAGAAATTAAATGTATAGAGATAATTATAGAATTAAATGTACTAGCTTGTAAAGAATTTGACAATTTAGTCTCATCATTTGATGAATAATAAAGTTTGAGTTATAATTGAAGTAAAATGTCTACTCTTAGATATTCCCATATAGTTTTCATCCATTTTTTTATGTACACGACAGAATATAGCAATTTGATATTTGTAAGATTTTTTTTTCTTCTATTTTGAATTCATTCTATTGTTTATAAGTAATAAAATACTCTCTATATTTATGGATTTTTGGTAACTTAAGTTAGTTCTTGAGGCAGGGGGTTTTCTAAGAGAAATTAACCGCAAAAAAATTACTACTTTAGCATGTCAGAAATGGTTTCCTTTATGTATTGCTATATATTCCAACATGCAGAGAAAAAAAAAAAAGTGTTTACGTCATTTTAACTCCTCACCTCCTTCTCCATAAGTCAGACACTTGAACACCGAATTATTGGTACTTCTTTGTTTTTGATTTTCTCTTTGGTTTGATAATTTCCATTGATTCTTGAGGCAGGGGATTTCTAAAAGAGATTAATGGTGCAAACATCAGCCTCTCTATGTGCCTCCGTTTGGATTGGAACCCATCGGCCACATCCATCTCAGTTGGACTTTCAGATGGTTCTGTCTCAGTAATCTCCTTCACAGAATCAAAACTGAATGTAATGCAGCAATGGAAAGCTCATGACTTTGAGTTATGGGCTGCTTCCTTTGATATGCATCAACCACAATTGGTGTTCACTGGCTCCGACGACTGCAAATTCAGTTGTTGGGATTTGCGGGATAGTCCTGCGAATATGGTGTTTCAGAATTCCAAGGTTCATCAGATGGGTGTTTGTTGCATTGCAAAGAGTCCTAGAAATCCAAATCCCTTGGTCACTGGCAGTTATGATGAGCATTTAAGGGTTTGGGATGTAAGATCAATCTCAATGCCAGTAAATCAGACTTCTGTTCATTTAGGGGGAGGAGTTTGGAGAGTCAAGCACCATCCTTATATTCCAGATCTGGTGTTGGCAGCTTGTATGCACAATGTGTTTGCAGTTGTAAAGATTGGAGATGAGAAAGGTCAAGTGATTGAAACTTATGGTAGACATGGCTTACTTGCTTATGGGGCAGATTGGCAAAGAAAGGGATTGTCTCAGAAGGACAAGCACAAGAGCAATGTGGTGGCTGCTTGTTCCTTTTATGATCGGCTTCTGATGGTATGCACGCCACAAAATAATATCGTTTTGTAACTTTGAGCGGTTTAGTGCAACTAAACATGTCCCTTTGTATATTTGAAAACCATGCACTGCTGCTGCTTTTTGCGATGCTTTCCTGTGCTTTGTTAGGTATGTGTCGTCCATGATTTCTAGCTTTAATTTTTGTTTGTGTATTAAAAATAATTTACTGAAATAATTTATTGTTCTTACTGTTTTTGGGAAGTAAATATAAACTACTATCGACAAACTTCCATCCGCAAAAGAAGGGCCCTGATATACTGCCATGTTTACTTTTCTAGCTAAGTGAGGGCTTTTCATCATGCTGCTTATTGATGTCAATAGCAGACATGACTTTTCTATATTCTTATCAATTGCTGAAATTTTTATTGATTCCTTGTTACTTTATGGTTATTATTAGGTTTCCCTCGCCCATATTTATATTCTATTATGTTACTTTATGGTTGTTAATTCTTTTTTATGATAATCTCTATCAGTGTCTCTAAGGTGGAAGGGAAATATAAAAGATCAAAATTTTCAGTGGAATAATATGTGGACTTGGTATTATGGTCGTGAATGTTGCTTTGTTTTTTTAGAGCACAGAAGGAATCTTTTGATTATCACATATCATTCTTTGTTCACGTCGGTCGGTCATATATATTGATTTGTTTTGGCCTAATAGCTCTACCTTCATCTGTTGAATCAACAACCTTGCATCAGCCTCATTGGACAGTTTCTTGCTTTAACATGCTCAGAGGCGCTCTTAGCATAGTCTCCTTTCATCAACGCTTGAGCTTTATTTAGGGCATTGCTAATTCTAAAAAATAGTTGCAGACTAAGTGCTAGAACAGCTCAAAGAAATCTTGAGTTGAATGCAAATCTACTTTATTTTCGCATCTACGGCATTATTTCCTTTCAGGAAACATTAGAAGACCAGCCGAAGCGATTCTGAGCTGGGTTTGGGCCTTGCCTACCACCTTGGTTAGGTATATTTAATGGGTTGTTATTTCAATCTTTTGACACTAATGGAGATGATGTGGTGCCTCCTCTCATGGTCCACCGAGTGTACCTATGTTCTCTAGACTGGGCTTGTTCAACATATGTCCCTTATTTGTGACAAACGGGCCGGTAATCGAGTTAATATGTTCCTACGATGCCCAACTTCAGCATGAATTTATTGCAGTGGCTGAGGCCAGCTCATTCTTTGCTATGTCGTCTTTTCTATTACATTGCTTGCTGTTACTATTCTATTGTCTTTTTCATTTTTCACTTTTTCCCCTTGAATCTATCTGAAAAAGGGGATGCCCTCGTCTTTGTACTATATATATATATATATATTCTTCCCTTATACAGAGAGGATACACGTATTGGCTGAAGAGATAAAGTTTTTGAGGTTGAGCTTTGAAGACAGTTTATCTTACAGCCACCACTGCATTTGCCACAAGGATTGATATGCAGATCAATCAATTGTTTGTTTTCTGATGTGGAGCCCATGTCACCACAGGCCAACTAAATTTCCAGACCACTCGGACTTAATTTTTACAAATACTAAAATTACTACAGAAAGGAACCATTCAAGAGGAAGCCTTTCAATTTTAGGTTTAAAACAGTTTGCTTTATCATTTAGAACCCATCAAACAGGGAATTTGATAAAATGAGACATTCAAGTGGTATAGAGTTACATCACTGTACTCACAGCCTAAAATTAGAAAAGGGAAATATGACAAATTAAATGACGAATGATTAAGAATAAGAACAACGCAAACATAGTAGGATTTGAGTTAAGCCAAATAATGTTCGAGATAAAGAGTGGTGGTCGAATCTACTAACAATGCATAAAATAAGTTTATATTATTGAAATGGACAGAACACTCATGAAATAAAAATATGATCTGTCCATGGAAACTGTACATGCACGTGATAGGTTTTTTTAAAAAAAAACTTTTGGGAAATGAATTTGGTGTACTGTGACTCTGTGAGTCCAATTTTTAAATAGAAATAAAGAAAACCTAATAATGAGGCCTGGAATAATAAACGGCTTCCTCTATTAGCCAAGGAAGGTGTCGCAAAAAAGACTAAACTTGGTCTACATGTGGCAGTGGATGAACGATGGGTGTACATATTCCTCATATTATTATTTTTATTATTATTATTTAAACAAGTTAGTTTGTTTAGTTATGGTCACATGTCATGAACATCAGAGAGGCAGAATTCTTTTCTTTTGAATACATGCATGATCCATGCTATTTATTTTTCTTAGAATCTCACTAGATTTTTTGTTGAATTTAATCTTTAATTGTGGCATATTTAATTAAGTAGGGGTCCTAATAGTTTTTGGGTTGCATTATCACAGGAAAACAAAATTTGATGGCATGCATGGATGAATCATAATCACTGGTGGAGGAGCCAAATCTTTCAAAAGATACTTCTGTTACAGATTTTTCAGTCCAGGACAAAACTTTATGGTCAAGAAGTGGTGCTTCTGTGTTGTCCTCCTTTCAATTACATGTCCTTTTTGGAGAATCTCTCTTTCTTTGAGTCTTTATCTTAATAAAACATACTGGTTCTACTGTCAATCTCATGTGCACTATCCTTAAAACTGATCCTTCATACATACTGGTTCTATACTATCAGTCTCATGTGCGCTATCCTTTCAACTGATCCTTCATCAGCCACTCCCATCCACTAACCCTATATTCCAAGCCACTCTCTTTCTTCCATTATCTCATCTATTCCTTTTTCTGCCCGTCGTTACAACAATTTTTTTCTACATGCAATGCCCTTCTAACGACCTTTACACTGACCCAACAAATGTCTCTTGTTTACTTGTAGATTTTTGGCTCTACATGGTTTAACCTTTAATTTAGAGCCTATGCAGAAATGGGATTGCTAAAACATTCATGGTTGGTTTTGCTTTACTTGGTTTTTTCCCTTTTGTGCTTTAGAGTTCTCTCTTATGATACAGAGGCATCTGTGAAATTCTTGCGGTTTCCCAAAGCGTTCTCTCATTTGAACACTGCCACGTTTGTGTTTCAAGTTTTGGTGGATGGAAATGAGAACTCTTGTACAAACTGTAGCGTTCGTTGCAAGGTGAGATTAACTCTATTTTTTGGCTGTTGGTTTAGCCATAGTTAATCTTTGGTTGCTCCATCTTTATCTCTTTCTCCCTGTCTTCTCTCGTGGTTGAATTCTGCTATGGGAATCTGTTGTTATGTTGTTGGAATGGGGCTTCACTAATGCCGACTGATCACCAGCCCTGCAAATTAAGTGCAAATGCACTTCTCATATTATGAATTTAAGGTCTCGTTACTGACAATCTGCACAAGACACTGGCAGTTCAGTTCTCTTTATTTTCCCCCTTCCCCCTCTCTTTTTAGCTATTCAGAGTTCCGCTTTTAGACTACAAGCTGCAATATTACTAAGCTACTGGAGGCATGTTTGTTATTTCTTTTCTTGTTCGTGTCAAGTAATATCTTGTAGGGGGGTTAATTGGTTCTCCTTATTTATTTATTTTTTGCTGCGTCAGCAACTGATTTTAAATATGTGATGGATGCAGCTGGATGATGGCTTTTCATCCGATTGCCAAGCTAGGAAGGTCTTATACGAGGGCTTGCAGGATGGATATCATACTTTTGAGGTCTGCTCTAATGGCTCTCAAGGAGTTGGTTGCGCTACATATAACTGGACTGTTGGTGAAGAAACTTCCTCTCTTCCTTTTTGAGTAAACAGTACTGAAATTTATGTTTCTTTTGAAATTCTTCAATTCCTTTAGCTGTATCATGCTAAAGCAAAATTAATTAATTTCATTTCACTAGGAAAAAGTTCTGCGAAAATAAACCTGGTTTTTATAGGATGTTTGGCGGACGAAGTTATCAAGACTCCATAAATCGAGTATAGAGATCCTTGAAATTTGATGCTGGATTTGTAGCAGCTACACTAAAAGCCGATCTAATGTCACTTATGCTTTTTTTTTTTTGTACAGACACTGTCCCTCCAACGGCAAATATCACTGCTTCAGCATTTTTTACAAATGCTCTGAATGTTTCTGTAAATATTTCTTTCACTGAACCCTGCTCTGGAGGAGGGGGTTTTGGATGTTCATCCGTGGATGCATGCAACGTGAGTAGGTGCCGCAACAAAGTTTTATATAATTTTATATGTTTTTATGTGCGTGGCACACTTGATAATTATGCACTTATGATAGGGAAATTTGTTCTCGTCTTTCCTTCATCTAAAGTATGCTAAAGTTGTCAAGTGTCAAACACAAAACTTAATCAACATTGGTTTAACTGATTAGGTGTTGGAAAGTGAAAAAAACATTATTCTACAAGGCCAAGGAGTTAATAGTCTGATTTTCTCCAAGAAGCATGCTTCAAAAAGAAATGCTATCAGTTTGAGTTTTCTTGGGATAGATCAGTAAACTGCCATTAGCATAGACGTATGGTATTAGTCTGAGTCAATATCTCAGGCATAAACTCTTTGTTAATTTTGTATGCTGCGGATTGAAATAAGTAGTTCCTTACATTGCTGCATAATCTCTTTACAGTTGTTGGTTTATGGTGCTGGCCAAGTTATACCATCTTCACTGACTATTCTGCAACCGAATCTCAAATATTCTCTTCTGGTCAATTTATCGCCTACTGTTCTGTATGGACGAATAATACTGGTAATGGCCAAGAACTTTTGTGCAGACACTGCTGGAAACAGATTTAGAAGGGCAGAAAATTCTAGTTTCTATTTGCATGTTGGTGAGTTTTTGTTTACTCCTCAAGTTGTTATATTAGAAGTCATCTACATCACTTTCCAACTTATGATGCTACCCGTTGTTACCAGAGTATAGAAATTCTCTCAACATTTATTTTCTGCTGTAATCTCCATCCAAAATTTAATCTTTTACTTTTCTAGAAAAGGTTCCCCACAAAATAATGGCATAAAAATTAACTTATACTGAAGTGTGAGATTGTGAATTTTTGTTTGCTTTTTGTATTCACTCTTGCTTATAGAAATTATATACAATGGTTAAAGAAGCTTCTTTTGGAACTTAGCTCCCATTAAGATTGAACTTACTTCAGTTGAGTATCACCTACCGCATTTTTCCCTATTCCTCTCTTGGTCAATGTTTTCTGAAATTCATTTTGTTTATTTGGTGGCTTATAGACAGAAGAAGTGTGTTTGTTGATCTGAGGATTCACATTCCTGAAAGGCATCTTCAGCTTGACAATCAAACTAGAACAGTTCTGGCGACAAATGATTATGATAAGTTGAAGTTTTATTTGTACTTTTCAGAACCTATTTTCAATTCATCTGCAGAAATTCTTGATTCTCTCAACATGAGTGAGGGTGCACTTCTTCCTATAAGTGGAGAAAACCTTGGGAACCGCAGATTTGGCTTTCAGGTTAGTAGGTGTGTACAGTGCATCTGTTTTTCTTGATGCTCATTTATGCTCATTTAACCATAATCTGATATTTTCACTTCGTCTCTGCTGTCTTGTTTCAGGTGGTGAATGTGTCTAGAGTTGCCATTGTCGCAATAAGCCTTAATTCAAACTCTATAATAAGCAGATCAGGGGCTTCTATATCTCCAATTGCACCGATTACTTTCCTTTATGGTATGATCTACCGCATCGAGGAGAGGTTAAAAGAGGAGAAAAAAAGAATATGTTCTGTGAATTTAATTCTCAATTTCTTTCTAATTCTTTTGAAATTAAATACCTTGGAGATTAGTAAAAAGTTTTTTCTATTCAGTGAAATTAATTGAACTATGTGTTTATAGAAGATTTTAGATGCATAGTTATAACCTCCTGACAGGCATACCAATGTCATTTTTAGATTCTCAAAGGCCTGCCGTGAGACTGAGTACTATATCTAATTCAAGGACAAAGGAACACATAATCCCAATATCAATAAAGTTCATGAAGCCCATGTTTGGCTTCAACTCTTCCCTTCTATCAATCTCAGGGGGCCATTTGCAGAGGCAAGTCAACTAACATTACTAATGTCTGTTTATTCTGCTTGCCCACATGAACATCTGATGATGCACCACACAACACAAGTATGCACGCAGTAAGGTTTATCAGAGAATGATGAAATTATCACTTATATTCTCCATATTTAGGTAATTTTCAGGGAAGAATACACTACCATGTTTTAGTAAGGAGCTAACTTCATCAGATTTTGATTTATTATTTTTGATGGAATTCAGCTTTCATGAAATAAGTTGGAGCAAATACATTGCAGAGATACATGCTGATGATGCTATTGTATCTGTCAATGTTCCACAAAATGTAACTGGAGATGTTGCTGGAAACAAAAATCTAGCTTCAAACATTCTACATGTGAGACACTGTAAGGATTATGCTTTTTGCTTGTAAAGTGTTGCAGTGTTGGTTTTTAGGCACTTTACATGATTTGTTTTTTTCTGGTGATTTGCTAATCTGCATTTTAAAATGCACATTCAGATTGTGTACCTACAATATCTTCTATCATTTCGACTTTTGCAACTGCGATTTTCCTGGCAACATCTATTGCTGCTGGACTGCTCACTGTGTCAACAGCAAGCCTTCAGTCTGCTGGAGCATTTTCAAGATCAACTTTAATGAATTGTGATCCTGCAAGGAATCTTCTTGTATGACACTTAACTCATTCATTAAGGAATGCCTTGATATTTCGTGATATTTTACAATTCTAATGGACAAAAGCATTTGAAATTTGGAGGGTTATCATGAGATTTTTATTTATCTCCTTCTCCACCCTATTGATAATCTCAAACATCAGCTAGAATACTGGAACAATCAGTCGACAACTCCAATGATTTTCATGCCTTTGCAATCTGACTGAGATGACCAAAAATAACATAGAAGGAACCTGTCCTCTTCATCCTTGCAGATGAACAAATTTTGAAAAATGTTCCCTCACATTATTCTAAACATATTTGAAGTTGATCTCATCAGATATTTTGGTTGGTAGTTGCAAATTTGTTGTTTTCCATCACCTGTATGAGACTAAAAGCATCTAAATATTTTCCTTTTGCGTAGAGAATCGCATGCTACATTCAGGTTTTTGCACTGTCTAGATGGTTGGCTGTTACACTCCCAGTTGAATATTATGAATTTTCTAGAGGTTTACAGTGGAGCATTCCCTACTTCAGACTTCCATGGGAAACTGGGATTATGCACCCAATCATGTTTGGCTCAAATTCCTCTACTGTTCCACATTCCTATATTTCCAATATTCATGATTCAGAATTTCCCAAGAATACGCAGCTGGATGGAGAGAATTTGAATATTGCTGCTCCATTGCTGCCACTCACACCAATGGAGTACAAATCATTTTTTGAGGTTAGCATGCATTGTTCCTATGACCTCTTTTCAACTTTAACAGTTGTTACAATTTATATATACGATAGAATCTTTCTCTTTTTTCAGAGTGAAAATATTAAGCCAGAAGCAGAATATATTTTTGATCTGCAGTATTCAAATGGGTGAGTTTTTGTGGTTTCTTTCCATTTCTATAGTTTGCTCTTCATTTGCCCTAGAACCATGATAAAAACATGCAATGTCTAAGCAAAGAAAACTTAGGAGAGCTGAACTATAGTGAATGGAAAGCTAAATGACAATGTTGCTTACAATTAAAGTTCTCATCTAAATGCAGTGCTGCCAGAAACAATTGCTTCTATTTTGTGTTATTTCAGGCTGGTAATTACGACTGCCAGAGTTAAATATGGATACTTAACAGTCTGATTGTCTTTTCATTATTATCATTTTGCTCTCACTCAAGATTCAAGTGCCATGGAAAGATAATTTTAAGTACTAGTCTGATTCCTTATGATTTTAACTCTTGCAGGTGGAGGATCTTTGGTAGAAGTATGTTCTGGCTAGCTATAGTCGGTGGTAGTTTGATACTGGTACATACTCTACTCCTTTTTATTCTAAAATTCAGGAAGAAAAACTCAGAAAAGCAGAAGAATTATGGAGCATTAACATTTCCAAGATTTGAGATATTTCTTGTGATTCTTGCATTGCCTTGTATTTGTGAGGCATCTGCTGCTCTTGTAAGAGGTACCTTGCATTGTTCATCTTTACCTCTTTATTTATCACCTTCTCTGGCCCAATAATTTCTGAGCATAAAATTTGAGCTTGCATATCTTACTGAAAGTATATTATTTACTTTCTCACAACAATCCTTTTTCTTGATTCTGGAGAATACGGCTATTACCTTTATATATCATGCAATATTTGGTTGCTCATGAGGTTTTATTTCCTGATATTATTATCAAAACTGTAATGAGGCTGATATTATATTCTTTCTCAACTGTAAACCTTCAAGGACCTTATGATAAATGTGTTGGTTAACATCATAGTTAATTTTCTGTAGATCCACTGTTCTGCAAATTGCAATTTGAGTTCGGTAACATGATGAATATCTTTAACGAAAAAAGAAAAATGGCATATCAAAATAGTGAAAAACTATGCCCAGGACTTTTAATCATGTTTGAAAAGGTGTTGATTCACTTAACCATTAATATGTACATATCTGTTCTCAAATTTAAATGCACTGCTTACTGTTTTGTCAAAATGCTTTATTATCTTATTAATCTTTAGGAGAACTTGAAATTACACTTCTTTGCACTGTTTAGCTGATATTGCTTTTGTGGTTCAAGGACAAGCAGTATCAGGGATTGTTGTTGGCATTCTGCTTCTGGGTGTTGTGGGGTTTTCAGTTCTTGCCTTGTTCTTCTTCCTTTCCATTGGAATTACACTTGGAAAGCTACTTCAGTACAAGGAAGTACATCAAGAAGGCCAGATATTTCACTGGTATCAAGATATCATTCGAGTATCTTTGGGTCCTGGTAAAAGAGGCCAGTGGACATGGAAAAACCAAACAAACTCTATCTATCTAATAATGTTTGGTACTCTGTTTGAAGATTTAAGAGGGCCCCCCAAGTACATGCTGTCACAGATTTCTAGAGGTAATCCCAGCAAGCAAGGGGATCGTATCATTGCATCGGATGATGAAACAGAAGATGCAGAAGCCCCTTTTATTCAGAAACTATTTGGAATCCTTAGAATATACTACACATTGCTAGAAACGGTCAGGCGAGTTTCTTTGGGCATTCTGGTTGGTGCCTATTTCGATAAATGGTCCTCTAAAACTCCAACAGCTATCTTATTGTGTATTACCTCTTTTCAGCTCTTTTTCCTTGTCCTGAAGAAGCCTTTTGTTAAGAAAAAGATGCAATTGGTTGAGATAGTCAGTGTTTCTTGTCAACTAGGTATTTTTGCTACTTGTTTTATATTGCCGGAGAAGGAACTACTAGCAAGGAGTGAAACTAAAGTAGGCATATTCATGATTCTCCTCTTCTTGATTGGATTCTTGGTACAAATGATCAATGAATGGTATGCATTGTATCAGCAGACAAAGCAGCTGGACCCTGCTGATTATTCTTTCTCAGTAGGTTTGAGAACTGCAACAATAGGATTTCTCTTGCTCTTCATCCCAAAGAAAATGAGCAGAAATCTGTTATGCCAGCTACCAGGGAACATATTGCATGATAGGGAATCTGGAGGGGAGACTGGTTCTTCGGCTGACAGAAATAAAAGCTCAGGAAGCAGGAGCTCTGGCACAGCAGATAAACCGTGGCCGAAACAGCTAAGAGAATTGGCACAGGCTAGCTTTACTGCAGATAGAAGTGGAACTCCGAATGAACCTTCAACCAGTCGTACTAAATGGAGTGGATTTTGGGGAATCAAAAGCGACTCATCTCATAACTCATCTGCAGATTTCAAGTTAAAACCAAGTCGTTTATACAAAGATTTAGAAGCTATTTTTGCATCCAAATGACATTCATTTTAATCACTGATTCAATAGCTATTGTATACGACACTAGTTTCGGATGGACTTCTAAATGGGTGATTGGGGCATTTTGTGCATAGCCATGAAATTGAATTACTTGGTCTTATAGTGAATATGATATTAAACCTACAACTTCTTGTATCTCATTCTAGCCTAAGGTGTGGCTTAGAACATGTTTCCACTTGCTGTTCTTCTTTCAAGTTTTGAGAAGAGAAGAATGCTAAATCAGTGTCTCACTACACGTAATGACACTGGCGTTGAAGTATGCATTAGAGTTCAAATTTTATTAATTTATTGATAAATTATTTTCAATATTTTGAGCAGACATGCATTTTATTTTCAATATTTTAAAAAAGACACGCATTAACTATTATATGAATGTATTTTTTTAAAAAAAAACTTGAATATTTTTTATTATAATATTGCTAAAGAAATTAAAATAAAATCTTATTAATTAATATGTAATTCACACAACTAAAGATTATGATGAAAAAAGAGATTTCAGATTCCAGAATCATCTAACATCTTAACTTATATATTATTCCTATATTTTGGTATAAAATGTAGTCAAGCACAACCTGAAAATAATCTCTCTTATCAAAATGTATATCCAATTTATCAATTCCTCATATTTTTAAATAAATAGAAATGATCTTTGAATTTTTTTAAAAAATTAAAAAAAAATTGAATATATTTTTCACATAAAATATTTACAAATGGAGCATGTTGTTTGCAAATAGTTGGATGACCTGGCTTGATAATAGTTCATTCAATCCCATTTATATTTGTCAATAATAATGTCAAGTTTATTTTAAAACTCATTTAGTGAACGAATAAAATATAACAAGAGCTTTTCCTAAAACACATAGAACTAAAAGAGAAGAATTTATCCCGTTTTATAATATAAGATTTTATAAATAATTGTTATGTATTTGGTTGAAAAACAGTCCTATAGACACCAGTTGTTCAATTATCTTTTAGTTTGTTTATATCTTTAATTATGTATGTTTAATTATTTTACTTTTCAATTGATAAATAGTGTGAGACACACTAACTTATATAAAAACCCTATAATAGCTCCTCTTCAGTTGTGCTAAGGGAGTATAAATAAAATCATAATTTCTTTCTAATATTTTGTTGTGAGTTTATGCTACTACATACTTTGTGAGTCTTTACTATAATCTCAAATAGAAGTAGTATTACCATAAGTTTTTAATACTGAGAAAAGCAAAAAAAACATCAATAACACAAAAAAACCTTCAATCACTAGTCGGTGTTGCTAGTGATGGGCATGAAATAAACTAAAGTTATTGTAGAAATTTGGTGGACCACTATGCACAATTAGGTATATAGCTTTTTATATTTAATATTTATGTCATTTAGTCATTCTGCTAATAATAATTAGCTTAGAAGATTAACATTAATATAAGTTAAGAGATAAAAATTTAGTACAGTTATGAGACCGCATGATCATATATTTGCCTTATATAAATAAAATATTAGCAAAATATTAACTACACAAACTAGGGTTGCACTATTGAAAAGATCTTCTAGAGAATACTAATATTAAAACGTTTTAGATCAACAGTTTGAATTTAATAAATTTTAATAATTTAGTAAAATTTGGTGCTTTTGCATATTTATTAGATGTCTAGTAAAGACTTTAAGTCAAAACTCAATTGTTCTTATTCTGAATGTTTTCATTTTGATCACGGATTTGGCAAGATCCAATGATAAAATTATTTAATATTATTATTGGTCGTCTTAATTTTTTGATATATTTCTAAAAATAAATGACTCTAAAATACACAATGAATTTGAGAATTATTTTTTTAAGAGCAAATGACCTTTAGACTTTATTGTTAATACACATTTCGAAAATTAATACAACAGACCGAAAGAAATCAAAATAAAAGAATTTCTTTTATCAAAAAGTCCCTAAGTAGCTCTTATTTTCATTTTTAGAGAGCAAACTCACCATGGTGATATCAAAGTCAAAGGGTAAGTTATAACATGTTTGAAATTTAGATTTCTTTTGAAAATTGTTGAAAAGTTTTAACAGATGAAATTGAATCTTGAAAACTTTTCAAAAGAGAAAGAAATCTTGTATAGATTTTGTAACATGGTATCAATCAGACTTCAAAAAAAAAAAAAAAAAAAAAGTTCTATAGACTATAGGAATCTTTTCAAATGTGATTGTACCTGGAAAAAAACCAGGTCATACTAAAATACAACAAAAACTGGTAATTTTACCTTTTGAAGTTAAGAGAATGTCCTTAACTTCACAAACAAATCAATGGAAGTTATTCAATGTAATATTTTCAATAACATATGCTTTTTTTTTTTTTGGGAGAATAATAGAAGATTCAATAACATATGCTTTGTTGTTGTTTTAGAATTCTTATACTTCGTTAACCGAACATTTAATGATTGTGGAATTATTAATTTGCTCTCTAATGTTTTAAATTAAATTTCACTTTAATTCTTGAAATTTAGAATTTAATTGCAGTATAGTTCCTAAATTATTGTATTGTAAAATACTCTTATAAAATTTTATTCTTCTCCATGATGGTAATATAATAACAAAAATTAGTATTATACCAATTCTATAGTAAACCTTTGCGTGGGGCATACTAGTGCCATTAATACATCTTCTGCTTCCGTTCCTTCCGGGGGCAAAAATCCAAACTATACCCAACCAGATTGCTCACCTAATCCATACAAGCATATATTAGACAACACCACAGTAACACTATTCTGTCCAAGAAATACACACAAACATACAAAAAAAACGTCATGTATAATAATACACCACCAGAAAGCCACCTCCCTTTTTAACTCTTTCTTTGTTGTCCCTCTTTCTTCCACTTCTTAAACCGTAAATGCTTCATGTCTTTCCTTGCTAGAACTATTAGCACCCACAAACATGGCCAACACTAATACTCCTTATGAGGTTGATGAATGCAGAGGAGTCCTTCGCGTGTTTAGTGATGGTTCCATCTGGCGTTCCACTGAACCAAGCTTCAAGGTTCCTGTCCATGATGATGGCTCTGTTCAATGGAAAGATGTCCTCTTTGACCCCACTCATAATCTTCGCCTCCGCCTTTATAAGCCAGCCGCTTCCTTTCCCTCAACCAAGCTGCCAATCTTTTACTACATACATGGTGGTGGCTTTTGCATCGGGTCCCGAACTTGGCCTAACTGTCAAAACTACTGTTTCAAGCTTGCTTTGGAGCTTCAAGCTATGGTCATTTCACCAGATTACCGCTTGGCTCCTGAAAATCGCCTTCCTGCTGCCATTGAGGATGGCTTCATGGCTGTGAAATGGCTTCAAGCTCAAGCATCGTTCGAGGAGCCGGATACATGGCTGATTGAGGCTGCTGATTATAGCAGGGTATTCATTTCTGGTGACTCAGCTGGTGGTAATATTGCTCATAACTTGGCTGTTAGGCTGGGGGCTGGTTCGCCAGAGTTGGCTCCTGTTCGGGTGAGGGGTTATGTACTTCTAGCGCCGTTTTTTGGTGGGACAGTAAGGTCTATCTCTGAAGCTGAAGGACCAAAAGATGCATTCCTGAACTGGGAGCTTATTGACAGGTTTGTAAATACCAAGTCTTGGACTTCATGAACTATTGGCTTTCTAAGTTATATTTAACATGATATAATTACCTAAACGATGTACCTTGTATTGGATTGCAAACTGATTACGAGTTTCTATTAATATGAGTAGGTTCTGGAGATTATCTGTTCCCATTGGGGACACAACGGATCACCCCCTAGTGAACCCATTTGGACCACTTAGCGAGTGTCTTGAATCAGTTGATCTTGATCCAATCCTAGTAGTGATGGGGGCAAGTGATCTGCTGAAAGACCGTGCTAAGGATTATGCAGAGAGACTGAAAGGTTGGGGAAAGAAGATCGAATACGTTGAGTTCGAAGGACAACATGGATTTTTCACAATTGACCCCAACTCTGAATCAGCAAACAAGTTAATGCAACTTATCAAAAGTTTCGTTGTTGAAAATTCTAGCTGAAGGTTGTAGCTGTGAACTCATATCGTCTTCCAGCTGTATTGAATAGGTTATTTCCCTGTCCATTGTATCTGCAATTTCCCCCCAAATCTTCTAAACAACAATCACAAATAATGTAAGATCCATAAAGCTAATTCAAGGGTAAGGCTAATCCATATCCTCTAGCCATCTAACTGGCCTTTCAGAGTTACCAAGCACTTTTTGAGTATTCTGCATCTCCAATTGAGAACATCTCTTGTTGCCTTAAAACTTCTCCAGTTTGAAGTACAACCGGAGCCCTACAGGCAAAGCTTCGTGCACAGCGGGGAAAACTCTTGAAGACCATCATCATGAAAAGATCTCTACATACATTACATGAGACTTTCTCTCCCAAACTATTAAGGTTTTTATTTTTCCAGGGTTAAAACTTTCGAAGAAATTACAAATTTGTTTCATTAATTTTCAGCTTCAACTAAAAAAAAAAAAAAAGAAATATTAATCCGTCATATCATCTAAGAAAACAGGAAAACAAACAATAATACAACGTTTGATAGGGGTTTTTCTTCATTAACTCAAATAAAAAATCAACGTTTGAGTATGCATCTTTTAAAGAACAGAATGAATGAGTAAAGATAAAATAATATGTTTTAAGAAAATAAATGTATCATGATTTTGTTATAAAAGAAAAAAAAATTACTTAGGATTTTTTAAATTGTTATCATATATTTTTTATATTTATTTTGAATGTATCAAATTTGATATTTATAAGAAATTTTACTTATTATGATAACGATTATTATGATTAAATCAATATTATCACAACTTATAGTCTTGTTATGATAAAATTAAAATTTATCACAATTCTCATGATAATTAGTTAACTTATGACTAAAAAAAATTTAACAAATATTTTTATTATAACAAACGAATATAAAGAAAATATAATAATAAATATTTTTTCATCACAATATTTTATCACAAAATCATGGAGTCAATCTTTTAACGCCTATAAAATTATAAATAATGAAAACTAATTTTATGACAACAGTACTATTATCATTATATTTAATTAGTCAATAAAATTATTTTGTTATAATAAATGATTATGACCACGTTCTTGCTCAAGTCTTCTTAGACTGTTTTTCCTTGAATCCTTTCTTTTTCCAGATTTTTTTTTCTGAAGAACTACAGGAGCTGAGGAGGGTTCTTCTATCTTTATTCCTTTCTACTTTACAGTACTTTAAGACCTCTTTCAGACTAGTTATCTGTCATTACTAAGACTGGAGGAGTATCGGGGTTGGGGTTTCCCTTTACATTTTGTTTAGGATTTCTCTAATTTGGGAGGTATTTGGTTTTAGTAGGTTTAGATTAATTATTAAGAGTGGAGAATAACATAAATTGAAGAAGGAAAGAGTTTCTTTTTTTTTTTTTTTAAACAAAGAGTATATTTTGAGAATATATGATAAATCAAAATGACATGATGGACGTGCTTCCTGCTCCAAAAACACCATAAAAGAAATAGTAGCAATTTTAGTTGATTAATGTTATCATTTTATCTTTTTCTATAAGAATAGTTTTCATTCTTCACTATTAAATTTTATTCACAAAACCCTCATCTCTTTGTTTTTTTTGGGTACTTTTAATATGATTCAATTTAAATAATTTATTTATTTTTTGTATTCAAGTCTTAAGTTTACCTTTTCAATAGTTTATGTTATGAACAAACTAACTATTTTATAAATAAATCTTTTAGCTTGAATTTCACATTGAGATCGTTGCGTTCGTCTTTTTTATGTACATATATTTTTTTTAACATATCATTTAATTCATAAAAATATAACCTAATAACATACTTAATATCAAAAAATTAATGTGGACTTCCAACTTTAATAACATACTTAATATCTATAATTATAACTATAATATAAATATATTACGACTAAAATATAATTATTGAAGTAAACTCAAATTTTCACAATAAGAGATAATAATATTTAATTAAACTCTTCTCAATAGTTTTATTAATAAAGTTGTTGTTATTATTATTATTATTTTAAAAAATTAAAGATACAATAAAATATCATTATTTTTTGAAATTTCTTTCAAATTATATATTAAAAAGAAGATAAAAGTATTGCTAAATATACTATTTTGATGCATTAAATGAATCAATCTATAATATAGAAGAATAATCTATTTAATATTTCAATTAAATTAATATTTTATTATCAAATAATCATATTAATATTTTAAAATTAAAAATATTTAAAAAATTAAAAGAATTCGTGCTTTGCACAAGATTAATGTAATATAGGGATGAAAATGACTTTTTAATTTGAAAAAGACACTTGGTGTTTTTCTAAGACGATCACATGATGAAGCTGTAGTATGGTGCCATGTATAATATTATTCAAAAAATTCCCAAGGTATGAACTTTACCTGGTTGACCTTTGGGACTAATAAAGGTTAGAAACTCCTTGAGAATGTCACGGCTTAATCTAAAATATTTTTCCACTCATTAACAGTGGTGTATGGGCATTGTTGGCCAAGTGTAGGGTGCTAAAGCCAACGTATCATAAAGGCATGCAATTTTTCAAGTTGTGCACAAGAGCCATGCAATTGGACTTAAGAAGCTGGAACCAATCAAAGTGATTGCTGCTAAATAGATATATTGTTATTGTTTTTTATTTTATTTTTATTCTGTTTCACTTATCTGTTAGTCTTGATTCTTAGGGATATATTTTGAGGATTAGGAAGAGTTGCTATGTTGTTTTTCTATTTAAACTCTTCCAAACAAATAAAGAAGACAAACAAATATTTCAAACTCAAAATTCTGTGGTTGTTCTCACCCTAAGGAGAACTCTAATTCATTTCTATTTTACTTAAGCTTTGATTGGGACCTATCACTGGTATCAGAGCTTGGCTCAATGTCTACTAACAAAGAGAGAATTGAAAACCTGGAAGCAGGTTTTGATGGATTACAAGATAGCTTCTCTCGCTTGGAACTGGGCACGATAGATAGGTTATAGCATTTGGAGGATGCCATTAGTAAAATGTCTAATGTCCTACTATCAAAACATGAGGTCCTACTATCAAAACAAGATACACCCTCCAAAGGCACCAGTGATTGCCATGGCAATTCCTTCAATGGGAAATTTCATGACATATGGGAATGACCTCGAGGTATCAAGGATGGTGGGCGACCACACTTTTCTTCAAAACTCACCAAACTTGAGTTTCTGAGGTACTCTGGGGATGACCCTACAGAAAGGTTCACTAGAGTGAAACAGAGTCAAAGAGATTAAAAACAAAATAAAAAATAATAACAGCTACACCTATTTAACAACAAGCACTTTGACTGGTTTTAACTTCTCAAGTCCAATTGTATGGCTCTTATGCATAACTTGAATAATTACATGCCTTTATGACACGCTGGTTTTAGCACCTCACACTTGGCCAACAATGCCCATGCACCACTGTTAAGGCGTGGGAAAATAGTTTGGATTAGGTCGTGGCATTCTCAAGGACTTTCTAACCTTATCATTACCATGGCACTAGAAGGAGGGCTTAATTGCTTGATTAGCAATACCTTGCAATTTGTGAATTTTGTTGGCCCATATGAAGTCCATGGTCAATTGTCTCCAATTGCAAGTTATAGTGCCCAATTTCTCTAGCCATTGAACACCTAACACCACATCCAATCCACTTAATGGTAAAGCATAAAGAGTAATAACAAATGGGATACCTTGAATTGATATTTAAACGTTCTCAAATCGCCCCTAACATGTTAATGATTCTCTATTAGCCACCTTGACATTGAAACTTTTTGTAGGAGTGACAGGTAATTACAACATGTTTGCCACTTTCTCATTAATGAAATTATAAGTAGATCCACTATCAATGAGCATAGCCATTTCATGGTTTCCAATTCTCACCACCACCCACACTGTACGATTTGTTGACCAACTTGTGAGAGCATGTAGACATATTTCAGGTTGAGCTTCCAGATTAGTTTCCTCGTCTGAATGATCTTCACTGCTTTCTAGCAAATGGAGCTGAGGTCCCCTACATTTATGGCCTAGTGCAAACTTTTCATCACAATTGAAGCAAAGACCCTGCAATCTTCTTTTCAGGGTGTATCTTGTTTTGATAGTAGGACATTAGACATTTTACTAATGACATCCTCCAAATGTTGCAACCTATCTGTCATGCCCAGTTCCAAGCGAGAGAAGTTATCTTGAAATCCACCAAGACCTGCTTTCAGGTTCTCAATTCTTTCTTTGTTAGTAGACGTTGAGCCAAGCTCTGATACTAGTGATAGGTCCTAATCAAAGCTTAAGTAAAATAGTAATGAATTAGAGTTCTACTTAGGGTGAGAACAACCACCGAATTTTGAGTTAGAAATATTTGCTTAACTTAACAAAAAATTGATGGTACCTTAATAATTCAAAGGCCTTGTAAACATGTTCTAGATGCATGTTCCAAGTGGGGGGTGTATATTAAAATGTCATAAAAAAAAAGACTAATACAAATTTTTGAAGATTGAATTCATGATTGCTTGAAATGTGGATGAAGCATTACAAAGGCCAAATGCCATAACTCAATATTCATAGTGGCCATTGTGAGTATGAAAATATCAAGGAACTCATGAAACACAAAAAGTGACATTTGCTTCCTTCCATCTGAAAGGCGAAACAAATCAATGGTGGTAGTGGTTGCGTCGCGCTTACAAAGAAGAAGGCAAGGAGGTAACATGTGAGCCATTTGTTGAGGAATTATGGGCAAGATTCAGTCCTACTGATTGTGAGGATTTTGACGAAGCCCTGTCGAAAATAAGGCAAGTCAATTCCTTACAAGATTATCAGAAGGAATTTAAAAAGTTGGGGAATCAAGTGTAGGGATGGACGCAAAAAGCACTAGTTGGAACATTTATGGGAGGACTCAAGGCAAAAACAGCAAATGGAATCTGAATGTTCAAACCAAAATCCTTGAAAGAAGTTATTAGCCTTGCAAAGATGAAAGATGACTAAACAAGTCAACAACGAAGACTAGCCAGGCCAATAGCTCAGGCAGTGCCTGATTCTCCTTCATCAACATCAATCAAAGTAGCAAGGCCAATGAAATGATTGATTTGGAAAGAAATACAGAAAAGAAGATTGTAGGGTCTTTGCTTCAATTGTGATGAAAAGTTTACATCAGGCCATAAATGTAGGGGACCTCAACTTCTTTTGCTAGAAAGCAGTGAAAATCATTCAGACGAGGAAATTAATCTGGAAGCTCAACCTGAAATATCTCTCCAAGCTCTCACTGGTTGGTCAACAAATCATACAATGCGGGTGGTGGCGAGAATTGGAAACCATGAAATGGTTGAGCTCATTGATAATGGATCAACTCATAATTTCATTAATGAGAAAATGGCCAACATGTTACAATTACTTGTCACTCCTACAAAAAGTTTCAGTGTCAAGGTGTCTAATGGAGAACCATTAACATGTCAAGGATGATTTGAGAACGTTTAAATATCAATCCAAGGTATCCCATTTGTATTACTCTTTATGCTTTACCATTAAGTGGATTGGATTTGGTGTTAGGTGCTTAATGGCTAGAGCAATTGGGCACTGTAACTTGCAATTGGAGACAATTGACCATGGAGTTCATGTGGGCCAACAAAATTCACAAATTGCAAGGTATTGGCAATCAAACAATTAAACCCTCCTCTATGAAGTCCATTTCCAAAGATATTAGACATGGGGTTATTGTGTTTGCCATGTGTCTTCAATCTGTCATTAACGCAACATCACCACCAATTCATCCTGAGATGCAATAATTATTACAAGAATTTGAAGATTAAGGAGCCAAACAACTTTCGCCTGTTAGAACAATCGACCATCACATCAATTTGAAAAAAGGGGTTAAGCCAATTAATGTAAGACCTTATAGGTATATCTGTTTTCAAAAAGCTGAAATTGAAAAACAAGTTTATGACATGTTAAAATTGGGGCTTATACGACCTAGTACTCGTCCTTTGTCATCCTCTGTTTTATTGGTCAAAAAGAAAGATGGGACATGGAAATTTTGTACTGACTATAGGGCACTTAATGACATAACCATCAAAGATAGATTTCCTATTCCCACTGTTGATGATATGCTTGATGGGCTTTATGGAGCTTCTTATTTCAGTAAGCTTGATTTATGTGTCAATTTCCATTAGGTACGAATTCACCCCTTACATATTCATAAAACTGCATTTCGTACTCACAATGGCCACTATGAATATTTAGTTATGTCATTTGGCCTTTGTAATGTTCCATCTACATTTCAAGCAATCATGAATTTAATATTCTGTCTTTATCTTCAAAAATTTGTATTAGTCTTTTTTTATGACATTTTAATATACAACCCCAATTGGAACGTGCATCTAGAACATGTTTACAAGGCTTTTGAATTATTAAGGCAACATCAATTTTTTGTTAAGTTAAGCAAATGTGTTGGCCAACAAGAGCTAGAATATTTAGGGCACATTATTACTCCATAAGGAGTTAAAGTGGATCAGGGCAAAATCCAAGCTATGTTGAATTGGCCTAGGCCTACTAACATCTCTGAGTTACGTGGATTTTTAGGCCTTACAAGTTATTATCGAAAATTTGTCCGTGACTATGGCATCCTAGCTAGGCCTCTCACCAATCTCTTAAAAAAGGGGCAATTCAGATAGACAAATGAGGCGGAACAAGCTTTTCAGAGTCTTAAACATACCATGACGAAAAACTCCTACACTTGCAATGCCCAATTTCAATGAATCTTTTGTCATTGAAGCTGATGCTTTAGGAGATAGCATTGGAGCAATCCTCACTCAATAAGACAAACCGATTGCATTCATGATCAAAGCTTTGGGCTCTACCAAATGGTCTTGTGGTCCATCTATGCTAAGGAGATGTTAGCGATTGTTCAAGCCATCCTGACTTAGAGACCATACTTATTAGGTCATAAATTTTATATCAAAACTTACCACCGTAGTCTTAAGTACCTGTTTGAACAATATATCACTACGCTGGAGCAAGAAAAATGGATCTCTAAGTTGTTGGGCTATGACTATGAAATAATATATAAACCTGGCAAGGAAAACATTGCAACGGATGCCTTATCCCGAGTGCCAGGTACTACATGCCTTAATGCCATCTCTATTTCTCAAGCTTCAATATGGGATACCATCAGGAAGGCAGCTCAACATCATCCTTATCTGCAGCGAATCTGCAGTCAAGCACAGGAGCACCCAGACAGTCCTTATTGTTGGCGCAATGACTTGGTTTATTATAAAAATCAGGTTGTTATTCCTCTCTATTCAGACATCATCCAATAATTATTGCAAGAGTTCCATGATTCTGCCATAGGAGGGCATTCAGGCGCACTCAGAACATATAAAAGATTGGCTCAACAATTTTATTGGCCCTCAATGTTTAAGACGGTGAAGGAATATGTTGCTGCTTGTCAAGTTTGCCAACGTGTTAAAACTGACACCTTATCACCAGTTGCTCTCTTACAGCCGCTGCCAATTTCATGTCAGGTCTAGGATGATATTACCATGGACTTCATCAAGTGTCTTCCACCTTCAGATGGCAAACAAGCTATTTTAATCGTTGTTGATCAGCTAAGTAAATCAACACACTTCTTAGCTTTGTCCCATCCTTATACATCAAAGCTTGTGGCAGAAAAAATTATTGAAGGAGTGGTTAAATTGCATGGTATGCCTCGGTCCATCATTAGTGATCGAGACTCTGTCTTCCTCAACAATTTTTGGAGAGAGTTCTTTAAATTATCAGGGACTCAATTGAAGATGAGCTCAGCTTATCACCCTCAAATGGACGACCAGTCAGAGGTGGTGAACCGATGTGTGGAGCAATACCTTAGGTGCTTTATTCATTCTCAGCCATGCAAATGGCATTCCTTTATGCCTTAGGCTGAATTATGGTACAACACTAGGCTGAATTATGGTACAACACCACTTATCACTCCTCCATCGGCATGTCTCCCTTCCAAGCTCTCTATGGTCGACTGCCCCACAATTCCA
The DNA here is from genome assembly GCA_949677035.1 of Omphalea diandra. Lineage (NCBI taxonomy): Eukaryota > Viridiplantae > Streptophyta > Magnoliopsida > Malpighiales > Euphorbiaceae > Omphalea > Omphalea diandra. The sequence goes on from CATIWR010035439.1 coordinate 24,070, forward strand.
CACTATCACGAAGGTAATTGTTTTGAGCATGAATGGATCAAAACTTAGCTACAGGAGATGCTTTGCTAAATCAACTCAAGAATAATTTGCATGCTGCCAACAATCAAATGAAGCAAAGGATTGATTCAAAAAGGAGGGATATCTAGTTCCAAGTAGGAGATCTGGTATTCCTTAAACTTCACCCCTATCGCCAACATTCAATGTTCAAACATGCCTACCAGAAGCTTGCAAGTCGATTTTATCGGCCATATGAAGTGTAAGAAAGGATTGGCAAAGTCGCTTGTAGGCTCAAGCTTCCTTCTAGTTCTCAAATTCATCCGGTTTTTCATGTGTCAATGCCCAAGAAAATGTTGGGTGAAGATCGTACCACTACTTCTTAATTGCCACCTACTTCTGAAGATGGTGATTTCATTTTGAAACTTGCTGCAATTTTGGATACACGTTAGATAAAAAAGGGGTCAAAATTTGTGGAAGAAAGTTTAGTCAAATGGAAGAGACTTTCAGATGAAGATGCCACTTGGGAAAATACTCAGGAGCTGCAAGAAAGATTTTTGAACCTTGAGGACAAGCTTATCGTGGAAGGGGAGGGTAATGATAAGGTTAGAAAGTCCTTGAGAATGCCACGACCTAATCTAAAATATTTTCCCATGCATTAACAGTGGTGTATGGGCATTGTTGGCCAAGTAGGGGATGCTAAAGCCAACGTGTCATAAAGGTATACAATTATTCAAGTTGTGCACAAGAGCCATGCAATTAGACTTAAAAAATTGGAACCAGTCAAAGTGTTTGCTGCTAAATAGGTGTAGCTGTTATTATTTTTTATTTTGTTTTATTCTGTTTGACTCTGTTTCACTTAACTGTTATCTCTAATTCTTAGGGATATATTCTAAGGATTAGGAAGAGTTGCTATATTGTTTTTCTATTTAAACTCAAAATTCTGTGGTAAAATTCTGTGGTTGTTCTCACCCTAAGTAGAACTCTAATGCATTACTATTTTACCTAAGCTTTGATTGGGACCTATCAGGGACTCAAAAAGCAAAGGATTGAATAAGGTGCTCATGAGTATCTGATTCAGTTTTCCTGGAGCAGGCTGCCATCAGTGTGCTGTGTTTGTCAGCCACCAAAACTCTGCGCGAAAATCCAACACAAGACCCTTGTTCTTTCTTCTCTTTTCGGTGGCCTTTGTCTTCTTTCTGTTTCCTCTTCTCTAGTAATAGAAACACATAGAATAAGTTCCTTTTTGAGTTCAACCGAAAAGAGCAAGGAAGTTTAGTTGCACTTAACGAGGCCAAGCAGATTGCCACATCTGCTTCTGTTGTTGTCTTCAGGTTTTCACAATTCCAAGTCTTTCTTCAATTGGGTTTACTTTGGTTCTTGTTATTTAGTACAGAGATTGGATAAAGCAACAATCTTTCTTTCCTATGTAATGATATTCTGGCGTTCTTGATGTTGATGTTTGCAGCAAAACCTACTGTGGTTATTGTAAGAACGTTAAGCAGCTGCTGACACAGTTATTAGCAGCTTACAAGATCGTTGAACTGGATGAGGAAAGTAAGATTAATAATGAGAATTTACTCTTTTTAATATTACAAATCCTGTACTGTAATTTTTTTGGATCAAAGGATAATATTCATTGCAACAAGAAAAAGATACAAAAACATCTTAGGCTTGAGCATATCAAGCCTGAATCAAGTACAAGATCTCCTATCACTACCCACAGTATATAGAATAAAATTGCAGAAAAACCTAAAGATTCAACAACAACACCACAGGCTGTATAATAAAGACCACAAGCTGCAGGTACTGAAACAAGATCCAAACTTGAACAAACAGATTTTGCTCCAATCAACATCCAGATAGCAAAGAAAAATGCAATATAAGCGTAATAAAAGAGATGGAGCATGGGGCCAGACTCCCTTATAACCTGTACGCCAAACTCCTCAGATAAGCCACAGAAAGCAACTGATCGGAGTTCATGTGCGAGATCAAAATGAAAATCTGGACGGATCTTCAAGTATCATCAAACCTCCAATTAAAGATCTCAACGTGGACAGCATGGAGGAAGATTTGGGTAAAAAGAGGAAAGAAACATCCAAAGAAAAAGGCAAAAACCGCTAGAGAAAACCCAGAGGAGGGTAGATAAACAAAAAAAAGGAATCTGCCTTCAGATCTAAATAATGTAAAATTGATTGATAGCTAGAGAGGAAATTTCATTTATTTTGAAGGTGATGGAAATGAAATTCAAGCAGCTTTAGCACAGTGGACTGGACTACGGACTGTTCCTAATGTATTTGTTGGTGGAAAACACATTGGTGGTTGCGACTGTAAGGCCGTGTTATAGTCTATATTTTCAAATTTTTACTTGGGTTCTTATATTTACATGACTGGAGATCAAGCAATGGCTCGCTCTTGTTTGTCTGTTGCAGCTACACTGGACAAGTACCAAAAAGGTGAACTTTTTCATCCTCTCAATGAAGCTGAGGCTATTGCTAACAACTCTGCTCAGCTGTGAATAATGTCTAAAATCAGATTATCAGGGGAAAAACGAAATAGCAACGCTTGTAACCCACGTTGCCAATGTTCCTAAATTCCCCTCGTGGACCAAACTAAATGGTTTTGTAATGTTTGATACTAATGTACTTCATAGTCTTAAGGTATTGTATTTTAATCTATGAAGACTCCATTTTCTCTAAAGCTATTCTTATGCTGCAGGTGCTATATTCATTTAGCTATTGATAGAGAAGCTTGAAGCTTTTGTTTTGTGAGATGGTGACAAACGTTACATGGCATTAATGCTTATCATAGTCATTGGTAGTCTGGAGAACTTGCAGATGAAAAGTAACGTCATAATACACGGTTAAATACCCCGATAAACTCCAGACAAACAGCGAATGAGAGCTAGCAATCTTAGATGTTTCTCGCTTGGATGAAATTTGACTGCATGATGCATCGAATAGCTAAGACCATAATATTACAGCAAGGAGATAAAAATGTCATTACATTATTGATTCCTTTTAAGGCAGGTATTTTCCTACTCTACGCCCCATTTATTATAAGCCAATCGTTTAAAATTTCGAGCCTTATTGTCTATGCACGTCTACCACAATGTGAGATGCAAGCCATTCCTCTTGTTCCGTTCCTTGCAGAATCTTCACGTCTGTGTACAAGGCTGTGTTTGGCATAAAAGGGCTTGTGATCAAGTGAAATTTCAGGCAGTCTTGATAGCCGTTTCATCTTTCATTTTCTGTTATTGTCAAACAAAATTGGATGGAAGAAAATTAGAGAGGTGCAATTCCAACAGATGATACTAGAATTCAAAGAAAAGTATCGCATACATTTGAAATTTTTATCCACGATTCAAGCGTCTTAATAGCTTTTCCTGATGATTGTGTCTCACGAGCCAAAGCTACTCCTTCAGCTAGAGTGTTCACACAGCCACTTACCAAGAGAGCTGCTGCTGCATTAAGAATCTGATGTATACAACACATGCATTAGAACTTGTTCCCCAGGATGCTCGTGTTAAGCATTCAGATGCAAACAACACATGAATGGGGAAAGCATACTATCATAACAAGAAGTTGAAGAAACTCACAAATGCATCAGCGATAGAACCTTTCTCCCCTGACAACACTCGTTTTAGTGCTTCTGCATTATAATCTGGGCCTCCACCACGCAAGCTCTCTAAAGTGCAACGGGGAATACCAAATTCCACTGTCCAAAAACTATTCTCAGTTTACCAATCAGTAATTTAAATCATTGTATGTCCACAATTCCACAAGAGTAGGCACATTTGAGAACAAATGGTCTTTTCCAAGATTTATTTATTTATTTTTTAATGAGGCCACTTGAGTACTTTAGTTACAGCTAAGCCACACAAATTCACGTCTTCAAAGAAAGAAGTGTACAAATTGTCAGTGAGAAGATCTTACATGGGTCAAATGAGAATTTCTCAATTTTCTCTGAATTGATGTCAAGAACTATCCCAGGTCCTGGGTTCAGATCAAAACATGATAAATGAAATAGAATCACATAGGCAAAATGGAAAAATCAAATCTAGTCATCAAACAAATGTTAAATATATCTTCCCTATATCCAAGTCTTGAGATACAGAAAAGGAAGACATCATACCAAGAGGACTCATCTCATCTAAGCCCTCCGAGTGAACAACTAATGCTCTCTTCATCCCAAATCTCTGCAATGCTTTAGCCATTTTATAGACCTATTCAATGGACATTTTTTTTAGAGCAATTGAGCTATTTTCATTCAAAAAACTTCATACATCTAAAAAAAAGGCTGGAATATCAATTGAAAATCGATCCTCAATACACTGCATATTAAATCATGACATCATTTTTGTATGAAATTCTTTGATGGCTTTTTATCTTTATCAACAACGGAGATCCTCACCACAACCAGTATTATAGCGCAAGGAAAATTGAATTTCTTCTGGTTTACCAAATCAGATCTAAGAAATAGTCAACAGATCTCAACCCTTAAAAGATTTTACTACGAACAGACCACAAAACTCTTAATAAGAGATACAACAAAATAACCTAAACAACAAAACTCCTAATGATAACAAAAAACGATAAAATAGGGTGAAATCACCTAATTTATTGAAGAAAATTATAAAAAAAAATGATGTAAAAAGGGTTTGCTGTTTGTAAAATTTCCAATGGTAGTCCTAAGAAAGACCAAAGGGAAAGGAGTTTTAGAGAAAAGAGAGAAAGAAGAAAAGCTTAGTCAGTGAACATAGATGAATACTCCTTTATGAGATATTTGCTAAGAAAAACAAAGTTCTATAAAAGAATGCAGATTGCTTCAGAATAGGATTTGTTTGGCCTCATGATTACTTGCAATCTCAAGGTTTGAAGCCCTAATATTGCTTCTATATATGATTTTTATGTGAATGTAGGAGCATCTAATCACAACTAGGGACAACCAGTGTAGTGCTAACAACATGAACAGATTCATAATTAAATATGTCACACGTGCATATCATAAAGATGTCCAAAGTTCGAAATTTTGTAAAATTAACTAAATAAGCTTAGCATGAATTTTCAAGTTTGTCAATGCATGAGTGGTCATAAACAAATTCAATTTTTGAAGGGATGATACAACTATTATAGTTCATAATGTAGGCACTTACTAAGTCCTCCTTGTATACACCAACAACACCAAATGGTACACGGGCAGGATTCAGCATAGGGCCTAAAATATTGAACACAGTCTTTACTTTTAGCTTTTTTCTAATAGGACTGACAATCTTCATTGCAGGATGGTACTTTGGAGACATCATAAAACCAATTCCAACTTCATTCACGCACCTAAATACACCCTATTTTCATTGAGAAAGACAGAGAAAATATATCAATTTATGCAAGAAAAAACAATTTAGTTTGTATCAATAATTGAATGGGATTATGAACTTACTATTTAAATTTCACCTACCTAATTAATAATCTATCATCTAATCCATCTAACAAGCAGCAATTAAAAAACAAAACCAAAATGACATCACTTAAACTTGTTGTGAAGTTGATGAGAAGGTACCTTGGAATAAACTACTTTGGAAAGCCCCTGTTATTCCGAGGCATAGTTTTCTTGTTTGGCTAGTGGTTTGATAAAAGAAAGATTACCGAAACGGAAGCCTCAATTTCCTACAACCTGTGTTCTTTATGATTCAACAATTGAGACTAGTGATCATCTATTTTTTGATTGACTGTCCATTCTCTAAGGAAGTTTGAGGGAAGGTTTTGGTAGCTTGTAAAAATTACAGAGCTAGTTACTGCTAGCGTAGGGAAATGAGTTGGTTTTCTCAAAGAGCAGTTGCTAGAAATGGCATTTGCTGGTGAGGGAAATTGCTTTTAGAGCTGCAGTATTCTACATTTGGAATGAAAGGAACCAGATAGTTTTTCAGTCCCAGCACCCTTATGTAATTCTTAATGCAATGTTAAAATTTTCAAAGTTTCATAGTAATAGTGCTCTAGCTCCATGGTTGTAAATAGTTTTGCTCTTGGTGGTTGTATGGTAGAGTTACTTCACTAAAAAAAACAACATACTTCAATACCACGTGTTCAAAAAAAAAAAAAACTTAAAGAGGAAATAATATTAAAATCATAGAAGCTTTTGTTTGGCCCCAAGAAATGAGGACATCAGAGAATAACTGGAACCTCACAATCATGCCCTTTCTTTACAGATTCAGTTCTTGGAATACAAATCTGTAAAGGTCAAGGGCTCACGGGCAAGTGAATCCAACCAAAACTTTTCCCTCCATTTCCAATAAGCTGTACCAGATATCATTAGGGGTTAAAACATAAAGATTCCCCAACTATAGGATTAACCCCTCAAGGCTTCACAGTGAAAGAGAATATGCCTGAGATTGACTGGCATTTTTTTGGTTTTAGATGGACTAACGTACAAAAATTGGAAAAAGAGAGAGGGCTAGCATACAAAAGTAAAACTAAAGCATTAACGAATCTCTTGGTGAAACCTCTATCCATATGTTATAAGTTATAGAACTCTTGATTATAAACTTCCATTTTATCACATTAAATATGGCATCTTTCACCAATACCACTAGTAGTAGTGCTACCAACTAGAGGTATTAATGGCTTTTATTCATAATGAACCTACCTCTGGGTCCATGTCAATTAATACCCCCAATGCTTCTAAGACATCCGCACTTCCACATGCGGAAGAACTTGAACGATTCCCTTGCTGTGAAGCAAACAAGCAAAGTATCATAATGCTCAGCATCTCACAAACAATCATATGATATAATACAAAACAAATATTTACTGTGTTACTTTCAAAGATGAAAAAGAAAATGGGCCAACCTTGGCAACTTTTGCACCACAAGCGGCAGCTAGTATTGATGCCCCAGTGGAAATGTTAACCGTATTTGCTCCATCCCCGCCAGTTCCAACAATGTCAACTGCATTATCTAAACCTTCAACTTTCCTAGCGTGCTTTATCATTGCCCTCGCAAATCCCACAACCTGATGGCCCAAGAAATCAAAGAATTATATAATTTATGTTCCATTACGACTCACTGCATCACTAAACAAATAACTTCAAGCCATAGAATACTTACTTCTTCATAAGTTTCCCCTTTGGCTCGGAGCAACACAAGAAAGGCACTGATCAATGCCTCACTGGCATCATTTAATAAATAGTCAAGAGATGCTTCAGCCTCAGATTCTGATAAATCCACACGACTAACCAAACGCTCGATCAACTAAAGAAAACAAAAATTAAAAAATAAAAATGCCCAAAGAACTAAATCACAAAAAAAAAAAAAAAAAAAAAAGAAGGAAAACCCAGGAAGAGAAAATAAATTGAGGACAAACCTCACTAAATACGGTAATGGATGGAGACGACGAGTTTCCACAAAGGCTATGAAGGGGAGTGACACGACTTGTCGTACTCTTACAGGTACTACCTCCATTTCCATATCTAATTCCGCCTACCAAAGCAGAGAAGTTGTGTTCTAAGGAAGTCGGCAATAACATTTGGCGATTGAAGGAAGAGACAGGAAGTATAGAACGACGAGAATAAGAGAGTGAAGACAAAGAGAAAGCTACAGCCATTTACAGACCAAATAAAAGAACAAGAAAAGGAAAAAAAAAAAAAAAAGAAGATCCAATCTATTCCGTTCGTCGAACACCAAAGATTCAATCCTTCAATCGAGCATGCATGAGAAAATTAGTAAGAGGGCAGTGAAAGTTGGGGGGAAAAAATGTAGAAGTGTTCAAATGGAATATTAGTATTTTGGTTGGTAATGGGAATTGGTAAATAGTGAATTGTATCCGTGATATACATGGAGAGAGGTTGTTGGGTTGCAGGGTTGGTTTTGACCTGAGCTTTGCAGTACCAAAGAAGAAAAAGGATGAGATAATAAGGGATTATACAAGTGGACCGTGCAACTGGATGTAGCAGTGGTTGTGACGGACTGTAATTTCGATACCATCTATTGGAAATATTGAGAAATTCTCAATTACACGTCAGCATTTATGCACTATTAACTGGACAAACTAAAAAATTAAATTTCCAAAAAATGCGAATTAAACCGGACTGAATGCAATTTCAGTTTATTTCAATTATAGTTTGATTCAGTTTAAATAAACTTTTTAATATAAATAATAATTTTGTAATATATAATAATATAAATAATAGATTTTTAATAAATTTTATATACTTTTAATGTTAATAATAATTTTTAAATAAATTTAAATTATTTTGATTTGATTTAATATAAATTTACTATTTTAATTTGATTTAAATCTATATCCGAGATATAAAAAAGGGGCCAAAGCAAAATATATATAAGAAAAACCCTTTTCAAATACATACAAGAAAATGGGATAGACTTGATCATCATCAGTCATGAAATTTTTTTGTGTTAATATGCTTCAATGTAATACATTATTTGTATTGTATGTATAGCATGATATTTCTACGTGAATATTCTAATAATTAATAATTTTTTATATTTAATAATATTTCATGATATTGATCGTATTTTATAGATATTATTTAATATTTTTATTATCTAATAATTAATATAAAAATATTAAAAAATAATAATTAATAAAATTACATCTTTTTTATAGAACTATTTATGTAGAGTAATCTATTTCTACTTTATTGGTAAATCTCGAACTATATACTTTCAAGTATCTTATAAGCTACAATATAAATGAGATTTGAAAGATTGAAAAAAAAAAAATACATTAGTAAACGATACCTAATTTTTGACAGATCTAGTTCATTTTAATATTGATCTTCTTATATTTAATTTTTAATCAAAGATGCAAACTATTACTACATTTAATATTTTATTAAAATATATATTAAACATATTGGTAATTTGTAAGTAATAAATATAAATGATAAAAATGTTAAAACCATATCTAAAAGTATACAGTGATAGTAATAAATATGTCTAAAATATTTTATTTAAAGTAAATGTTCTATAAATTGATAATTTCTTTTAATTAATAGATAATTAAATAATGAATCGTATTAATTTAAAGAGATCAAACAGTGTTTACTATTATCATTGGATTCTATTGCATATGATATAACTTTCATTGATTATTTAAGCACATAAATCGAAGACAACGGCTATGTTTATCATCAAATACAAGATACGAACGTTGAAAAAGTTTATCATTTGGAGAGCACATCAGTTTTCCAAAATTTGAGGCAAAATATATCCAATATATATTTAAATTAATTAATCATTAATAGAAATTTATCTTAAAAATTAGAGTTAGAGAAATAAAGAATGTTCAATAGATACTTCAGAAATTGAATTCTCTAATTCCACTCAATTGATGTAAGAGAAAAAAAAATATTTTTAAAATCATTAAAAAAATTAATTTTAATTAACGTATAAACAAAGAGTGTATATATATATATATATAGCAAAACACCACCAGAAAAACAGAACATAAATATATGCTCTATATGTCAGCATCATATGTCAATATTTCCCACCTTCATTCTCTGTTATCTATGGTAGGTGAACTGAGCAAATCCATGCATGGGACAGTTTCCATTTACAAATTGGTCAATATTATATGCCGCAAATAATTTCTCATACTATATATATTACTTCTTTTAATTTATTTGATGACACCAAATATTTTTTTTATAAAAAGAAATGAAAGAATAAATAAGATATTAAAAAAATAAAATCAGAATAAATGAATTAGAATAATAAAATTAAAAAATAAAAAAGACCTTCATCATTCAGAGAAAGAGTATTGAAATATTTCTTCAATAAATCAGTGCACAAAAATTTGTATCTCATTAATATGTTTTCCTCTTGAATATATTTTTCTTAAAAAAAAAAAAACAAAAAAAACTCTCTCCATCTCTTAGTATTTCTGTGTAATAGGAGACATGTAAAGCATTTTCAGGTAACAGCATTGGCTCTTTCCTTCAACTGGGATTGCAGCTATATCCATGCCAGTATTCCAATCAAAGATCCTGCAATTGAGTTAACTACAAAATAATTAAATGATCAATTTAAACTGGTAAGCAAATTGTTTTGCTGACATTTTCTTTTTATCAATTTTCTTTCATTGACAATTAACTTCATATAACTTTCTGATTTCTTTAATTTTATTTTTAATCCTTGTTCATTAGTGAGTTTTGAAGCCTAATATAATGGTTTTTAGTATATTTGATTCGCAGTTAAAAAAATAAAATATGGAAATAAATATTTAGATAAAAAATATAATTTTATATTTTTGTTTTAATTGAGTAAATTAAATTTAATTGTAATACACAAATTTACATTACAGAACAAAAACCATTTAAAAAAAAAATTCATGTTATTAAAATGTAGAATAAAAAAAGCTTTTCTGTGAAATAAAACAAATATTTTATATATATAGAAAATTTTAATCCAAAGGATTGCGTTTCGTGTTGATTCCAAAAAGGAACCTAATAATCATATTACAATCTTTCTCCTCTTTAGCCCCTCCTTTTAGCCATTGAATTTTGTACAGCGCAGGACCCACTGAATAGTTTTCCAATGACTGAGAAAACAAAAAAAAGTCACGTAGGTATGAAGATTGTCAATAATTTTTTTTTTTTTTTTAATGATGCCGTGCGGTGAATTGTTTTTATAAGTCATAACGGACGGATTAGTTGTTTATATCAATAGGAAAAAAAAAAAATTTATATAAATTTCTATCAAAAAGAAATTCATTGAGGTTGGTGAGATTTGAATGCCAAACTTAACATCCCGAGCATCACTCAGGAAGATTGTCAATAATTAAAACAATATAATGTTTGCTGCTAAAGGATTACCTGCTAATGGGCCCATCCAGGGCCTGCTGCCTGTTGCTGAGATAACTGCATATGATATGACAATATTTAGTAATCGTGATTAATGATGGTACTAATAAAGAGGGAAATGCCACATTTGGAGAAGCCTATCATGGCCTAATTCAACTACTCTGTTCGGGCCTGTATGAGCTCAGCTTAAATGGGTATGGACGCACAATTTGTAACCTTACCTGAATCACAATTTGATGTGGAATTGAAATCCGCACACATGCACATTTGCCTAACCCCATCACTGCCATACCCACAAGTCCCACCAGTTGCTTCGCATGCTCTACAGAACTCCTCATTTCCTTGCACAGAATATTTCACACGTATCCCATAAGACCATTCCCTGGGCCCATCAATTCTCAATGGTGCCAGACTATAAGCACTACTATACCCTTCACATCCAAGCTTACTGAGATTTATTGCCTTAATAGCCTCAAATGCCACTGCGCAACATTCTGGCGGGCCTGACCCAAAAGTAGAGCCCACAGCCCTGTGGCCCACTAGACTCCAGGCCGGGCACCCATAATACTCCTCACAGCCCATGCCCGAAACGTTTCGACAAGGCAAGTGTTTTCCTGGGAAACCTTGGAAGAGCGGTGATTGTGCTGAACAACCGATGAGCATGAACACATTATCCGCTGTGGGATTGAAGTAAGGCGACCGCCACGACTCCACGGAGAAGCCGTTGCCCTTGCCTCCGAGCACAATAGTGTCGCAATTCGACAAGTGAGGCTCATGAAGAGTAAGTGATTGATAAGCATAGTCAATTTCTAGCACACGGTATGAACCCGAGGAAATGTGAAACATTAGCACATCATTAATGCAAAATAACAAGTCTCTAAAACCAGGGTGACCACACCCGTACTGCAGTGAAAAAGGGTAGTCTATGGTGATGTTTCCACAGTAGGACCGGCACGGATTTACATGGACGTGAGCAGAGATTAGATGGACTAACGTTGATAAAATTGTCAGAATGATCAAGAAAACAGTAGCAGCAGCAGCAGTAGTAGTCATGGCTGTGATGGGTGAGATGGAGAGATCAATTGAAGGTGACAGAGGGTATGTGACCAAAGAAAAGAAAAAGGGTGCGGATGAGATGATACTTTGCTTGGATGGCAGAGGAATTGTTTTATTATAATTATGGGACTTTATGCACATGGACATGGCATATAGTGTTCAGGAATCTCTTATTTGAAGGGTAGCTGACCGTTTTTTTTGATGTTGTGCAGCTAGCTTTTGTTTGCTTTTTTGGTAGGTGCAGAGTGATTAGGGAGGCATGAAATGATTTTGCTGGCCTGGGTTGCTTTGTAATCAAGTCAGCTTTCTTGCTTGTCTGTGACTGTAACAGTGGAAGAGATTCAAATGTATTGGTTTATGAAAAAGAAAAACATACTAGTTTCTTCATATCTCATTCATTCCAGAAGTCATGAACTGAGAATTCAATTGTGGTTTAAATGAACTTAAATCAGCTTTTCTCTAATATTATGTTGGTTTCCTAGGTTAGATTGATGAATTTACATGGTTTTTTTAAAAGGAAAGATAGAATATTTGTTTATATACTAATTGGGTACTGATTGAGATTTAAATTTACAATTTCATAATTTTGAAACTGTTCGTGACTACTAAATTAAATTTTATTATTTTAAAGATTTGTTAAAAAAAATACTTGAAATTTTGAATTTAGAATAAATATTGTCATATATATAATTCATATTCTATGTATCCATTGTTCTTTAATAAATCTGATTTAAAAATTCAATTGTAAATCTTTATAAAGTGATTGCTTTATGTAGACAACAAGAGAAATAGCCGTTGTTTGTTTAGTTATTTTGGTTCAAAGCTGCTTTATTATTATTATATATTGGAAATTAATTTTCACAAAGCCTAGAATTACGGGGGGAAATTGAACAGAGTTGGTATTGAATCACACGTATGATATATTTCTATTAAAAAAGTTCAATTAAAATAATATTAGTTTAAATGTAATTCCACAATATATTTCCCATTAATTATCTCTTATGGGAATTTCTTCTATTATTTATTTTACCGTATACTTTTTAATACTTTTAGTGGATATATTTTCTAAAATTAAATTTATTAGTAAAAAGAAATTCTCTTTCTCTCTAATCAAATTTGAGTTAGTTCTAAAGATGCATATAAATCAATTCATTCATCTGTAATTTGATAACTCACCTTGATAATAATTAATTCAAAATCATTTATATTTGTAAATAGATAATTTTAAGTTTAATTTTAAATTTTAATTTTGTAAGATGAACATCGATTTTGCTTGATTCGTTTAAATTTGTGAATATCTTATGTAAAATTACTAATATTTGTCAAATTCAAATAATAACTATTTGTAATATAATATTTTATTTCAATTATATATCTTATTCTATAAGTAATTTATAAAGATGATATTATTTACTATATTAAAATATTTAGAACAAATGCCGTAAATTTTGCAGTTTTATGAAAAATTTAAATTATGATTTAATATTATTAAAATATTTAAATTTAATTATATTCAAGAATATTATAAAGATATTTGATTCAATTTATTTAATAAATAAATAAGTCTAATCCTACATGTTTATATGTGAAATAAACATTTAGGATTAGACTTATTTATTTATTAAGATGAAATATATTTATGTGCAAAATAAATGAACTAAGATGAAATACATTTATATGTGCAAAATAAAGAAAAAATTTATTAGAAACATCCAAAATATTGCAAATATAATGACTCATATAAGACAAAGAAAATTTATGTGTGCAGAAAAAAAAAATATATGTTATTATAAATATCCAAATAATCGCAAATTTTAGTAACATAAAACTAGAAATAAAGCTGGCATGAGGACTAAGTCTTCACTGCTAATAGAGTAGGATGGAGTCTATGATTTCCAACTTTAATGGGTCATGAAACCGCATCGTTTTTGTACTGGAAAATTGGGGCAAGATTGCTATTAGAAAAAAGAGTAAATGGAATTTAGGTGATTCACAGTGCGGTGACCAACTCCGCCATGGACATTAATTTCCTGCTGCTGCTATTTGGTTGCTGAGAAGTTGGATCAGTTATGCGCAGCAGTTGTGTAATGGAAGCTGTAAAAGCTGAAGAAACCTTCTCAATCTCTAATGTAAGACACACTCTCTCCGTCTCAATCTCTAATGTAAGACACACTCTCTATCTCACACTCTTTTAAGTCTCTTATTTTTTGACAATTACTTAACGTTTTAATTATTATTTGATTCTCAAATAGTACTTTTTCAGTTTAGGATTAGCATCAAAGTTTGTTCTTTCGTGAACAATTGTTATTTCCATCTCCTGCAAATATTGAAATTACATAAATAAATAAAAACCCTAATTGTTGTTGTTGTTGTTGTTGTTATTATTATTATTATTTTGTAATTTCTTGTACTCGCTTTTCCATGTCAAGATTAATGATAGAGTATGATTTTTATTGTTTGTGATCAGATTCAATTTACATGCTTGACAGATTATACAAAGTAGAATCAGAAGATTTTTTTCCTAATTTATTTATTGTTTACATATGTTATTGGTAGTTTTTGAGTTAGGAGATAAACACAACAGTGAGATGCTCAACCTTGACTATGAGCTGAAAAGATTTAGTTTTGGTTGCCAATTAGGACACTCAGTCTGCTACGTTCGAGTGAGACCTACTGAGATAGATATCGTTTTGTGAAGTTGAGCTATTTCAGATCATTCCAATTTCTCATTTGAAGTCTATTACTGAATTGCAACCCAATCCAGCATCATGTTTGTCGTGTCTATGTTGTTGGTATAGTAGATGTTATGATCATGTCTAGGATAACAATGAATTTTGTAGAAGATGTCAATTTTTTTAAGCATGCAATTTTTTGACAATTTTTTTTCCTTTATACTATATTTTTAAGCTAAACTCATCATTTTCTTTTTTTTTTTTTTTCATCCTTTTTCAAATCAGGGAAGTAAAAAATTGGCAGGAACTGTCAACTGGGGCACAGTAACAGTCATTACAGTGTTGGCTGGCATTTTATATGGAGGCAGCTGCATCAGTTGTAAGTTTATGCTTGGAAAAGTGCCATCATGTTTCTTTCTGATGGTGACTCATGGTGTATTTTAACAGTGACAAACCTGTTTTGATGATAATATTAAAATTGGGATCTCATTTTTTTTAAAAAAAAAAGAAAAATGGGGATGAGATTGTTTCTGCTGATACTAAGATGATTATAGACCCAATTAGGAAAAAAAAGGAATATGAAATTTTAAGCTATTGCTATTAACTTGAATTTAGATATTTTCATGCTTGTTTGCCTTAATTCTATGATTTTGTTACTCACTTGGGAGGCCCTATGGAGATTGCAAGAGACATTGGTAGTTTTTATGTTAATCAGTACAAGTGGAACATTAGGAAAAGCAGTTTTAGTTGGTCTCATACATGCCATGCATATATATTATGCAAAGCTATCTCCTCATCTGCATTATCTACTAGCTTGCCTCTCTGATAAAAAACAATGATAGTAGTAATAATAACGATGCTTTGCTATGCATTGAATGCTATTCCTTTTTAAACTGTCCTCTTATCCTCTAAATCTTTTTCTTTCCTTTTGCCTGGTATTTGTTGAGATAAACTGTTGCCATGTAAGAGTTTATTAATGCAAATGGCTGTCCAATTTGTATTTGCATGTCACACATATATCAGAACTAATGATATCAGAAACTAATGAGGACTTCACTATGATGTCAGAGCAAGGATGCAGAAGTAATGTTAAAACTTGGGAGCACTCTAGACAAGCGCGAACAGTATAGATTAATGAGAGATGCAATGGAGAAGAGGTTTATTACTCGCAGTTCAATAATTGGTGGAGTGTGCCTTGGAATGTTCACTGCTGCATTTTACGGTTTGCAAAATTTGCTGGCTGAGAAGCGAGGTGTACATGATGTTTTCAATGTTGTAGGAGCTGGTTCAGCCACTGCTGCTACATTCAGTTTGATTTGTAGTACTTCATATCTTCTACATCTGGCTCATTTCACTTGCTTACTTAGATATAGTTCATTTCATAGATCATTTAATGGTTTGCATATGGTAAAAAGATTACTGTATTTATTTTTATTTCAGCTTCTTATTTAACCTTTGTATCTCCTAATTAAATTTGCATGTAAGTGCCTGGATCTCTTCGATGGCGTGTGTAAGTGCCTGGATCTCTTCGATGGCGTGTGAGGAATGTTCTGCTGGGATCAGTTCTGAGTGCAGCATTCTGTTTCCCTCTTGGTAATGGATCACACCTTTATTTTTAGTACAATACATTGTTATCCAGGTTTTCAAAAGCCCCATTCTATACTTGTTGCATGCCAGGTTATTCTGAATGGATTCTATTGATATTTTGAGTGGCAAGTTAAAAAGTCATTGGAAAATGAATGTTAGAAAGTTAAACTAATAATTATTCTCTTTTAACAGGTTAGATTCACTTGAAACTTATAAAGAAAGCAAACGAAGGAAATAATCCTAATTTAAGGGCAGAAGCTAAGAGTGGTATTGGTACTGGAATTGAGAGACTAGAGGGAAACTTGAAAACTGAGTAAATAAATTTAAGTTTCTGTAGGTCGTGATCTCCTGAATTTCTCATCCCACCGAGACAGGAGAAAGTTGTAGGCACTTAGATTCAATCAAGCTGAAATACATTTTCCGCCCATCGTCTTTTCTTGTGATGGCCTATGAAAGGATGTACAGGACTTCAGTGCTCCCTCTCAGCAAATTTTGTAGGTTTTTTTTTTTAGAACTGTTGGATCTTAATCCATTGGAAAATAAGTTTTCGCTTCTAGCATTTACTTGGTGACATTCGCTGTATTATCACATTGATGTAAAAGCAACATAGATAAGTATCTCTATGTGACGAACCTGATTCTTTCTTTTGATATGCAAGAGAACTCCAACACGGTACAACGCAATTATCAAAATTTTCTTTCCATTTTGTTTTGCTCAGCATCCGATAGAGCAGATGATACTGCTGAGCTTTTCCGTTGAATTTTTTGGCAATAAAAAACTTCGGTGATCTGGCAGAGCTTAACTGAGAGCAGGTTGCATTGCATGATTTCCAGCATGAATACTAAGTGTTTTTAAGACAGACAATTTAGGCGTTTGACATCAATCCTATGAATCATGCCAAATCAATTGGGTTTCATAATACTGTCAAATTCTGGGACTATTAATGTTCTGTCTCAAATCACATTAGATGATCAGCCCAGTGTCATACGTCTAATGGAGTTTCCCTACATTCTCCTCAGAGAACGACTTTTTCCTACATTCTCCCAGAGAATGCCTTTCCCCTTTCATCGTTGAAGTGCAGAACCACTGGCATTTCAAAATCGTACAGAACAAGTAAAATTCTACAGCTACAACGATCACAAGGAATTTAATGCTCATGAAAAATATTAAACAATAGGAATAACAAATACTTCACAGGTTGCCTAATTACACAACGAAATTTTATGTTTGATCCTTAAGGAAAGGAGCTAACTTCACCTCAAGTTTCCAAAGGGCAATATTCAGTCTTGCTCAGCCTTTTTGGTACAATTTGTTTTTTTCTCGCCAGGTGTTTGACTTTCTAAGAGTATGAACTCCAGGGAGACATCTTCACAAAATAAATAGCAGCTCTATTTTCCCCATCCCAGTCAAAAACTTGAAACCACAAGTTGAAAATGGTTCATGGAGCTCCTTGTACATGGATATTTTGAGGAAAAAGTAGTTACTCTTTGTCTGCAATTCATTGAAGTGTACAAGGTCAGGGACTATTAAACTTGGTTTGGATCGATAAAAAAGACCAGCAATCAGCACACAGATGAGCGGTTACCATCATCGTGATTTAGCAATATGGAGTTATCCCGTGCTTTCTTTGTCATCTTCTTTACTGATTCAGCTGTCACACAAATAATGGTTAACAAGAATGGAAGTAATACTATTAAGATGATAATTAATTATTGATTGGTACTACTTATGATGATTAAAAAAATTAAAAACAAACGCAATATAAAAAGAACATTGAGATACTACTATTTTTTGACAGAAGCTCACCCTTGAATTTTCTTTTCTTCTTAGCCCTCCTTCTTTTCCTCTCTGCCTGTGTAAGTTCTGCTTCTTCTTTAATGTCCCCTTTGCTGGAGAATACTTCCTCAGGAGCCAGCATGGCTGCATCTGAAACTGCCATTGGTGCAATCTACCAGTGGAAGAGGTCATATGTATCAGTAAGCTAGCTCTTAAGTCAGTAAAGAGTTAAACAAAGATAATTTAAAAAACTTATTTACCTCTTCCATAGCGAGGGCAGGTACATTTGCTTGTATAGACATGTCTTCTATAACCTATTTATGTGAACATGTAATAGATTAATTGAAAAATCAAACACAAAATCTTGATATTCCTTACAAAAACTTCAATCATTTAGTTGCATACCGGTTTCGGAGCAAAGTGGAAGTGAGATAAAGCATCCAACTTCAAGCACAGTTTCTTGAACAGAATTGTTGCCTGGTAAAAGCAAATACCAACAACAGGGTTTATATATCCAAAAAAGGCTCAGAAGTCCACTCAATGATCTGATAACATGTCAGCAATAAAGAAATAAAAGAACATAATGGATAGAGAATATAGCATAAAGGTCTTACCTCCTTCCTCTGTTCATCAGAGAAAGATAATGGACCAGCAGCTGGATTTGCCTTCTGAACATATTCTTCCTGTAATTAATTACATGAAATTCAATTTCAATACTCAGATTCTGATAACATAAATGTTGTAAAGTAAAAATGATAGACAACAGTATATGTTCCACTCTACAGAATTAGAAAGCCAGTAAAGCATCACTGTTGTTATAGACAACAAACCTCATACACTTCAGCAAGACCCTTCTTGCTCTTATTCTCATCCTGCAAATTTCGAGAAAAATAAAACTTCAACAATGAATTCTGTTATAACAAAAAGAATAGCAGAAACATAAACAAACTACCCCTTTCACCAGCATAGTGCTTACCAATTCTTTTACTTCTCTCGGAGCTCTAGAGGGTAAACTAGGAACCTTTTGAATGTCATCAAACCGCCCCTAGTAACATCACAGAGGATTTTGGATTGTTAAGAAGTTCAGATAATGAGTTTTCAGAGTATCCAGCAGTATAAACTATATTGATGGAAAAATCAGTCAACAATGAGAAAAAGTCATCTGAAATAGTGAGTAGGCTAATAGCATGAACAAAATGAAAAATCTCTGATCCAGTAATCCTTCAACAAACCTCAAATTACTGTTAGTAACAGCAGAAGAAATGTATTTCAGAAAGCTACTGAGGATCTAAGTTCTCTTTTGTCATATATAGTGATCAGGGAAACAAAAAATTACTGAGTAGCCCCATTTGTAAGTTAAACACAATCACCTTACATAAGTAATTAGATTGTACTTGTTAATGGCCAAAGAAGCTGACTCATGTCTTTGATAAAAAGTGATGTATATGACATGCATCAATTGCAAGTGCTTGTTCCCCTACGCACCTCACAAACGAGTACAGGCAGGCAAACATACACCAGTTTCCTCAAAATTTTCTTCAACAACCCTTCCACACATGCCCCAAGCTGACTTGCAGCTTTTGATAAAAGGTCAGGCATGTGACATGCATCAATTGCGAGTATTTGTTCATCTACACCTCACAAATAAGTATAGAAAAACGTAAACCAGTTTCCTCCTTTCCACCCTCCTCCACACCCTCACAACAAAACCCTTAAAAAATCCATCTTCTCTAAGGATAACTAGTTCATCATGACTATTCAAGAAATAGGTAACATGACTAAAATCCTCATCAAAGAAGAAGAAGAGAATGGGAGTTGTAATTTTAACCACGTGGAGTCTCTGTGCACAATAAATGTCAGGTGGAACTCAAACATCATGAACCTAGAATAACCTATGTTGACATCAAAACCAATATGTGGCAAATATCAAACATCGTATAAGACACGTAAATAAATTAAAAACCAGTAAACAAATCAGTGTAGCAATCAGGAATTCAGGATCCCCTTGCCTAATAAAGTTAATCTAACACCAACTCCCTTCACTTCCCTGTTAAAGGTGGATGCATCCATTGGTTTTCCACAAGCAAATAGAAGGAATCATTATCAAGCAGTTCATAAGCAAACAGTCTAAACATAATTCACATAATCCAAGAGAATTCTGGAGCACAAATCCAAAATAAAAATATGGAGGGACTG
Organism: Omphalea diandra; assembly: GCA_949677035.1. Lineage (NCBI taxonomy): Eukaryota > Viridiplantae > Streptophyta > Magnoliopsida > Malpighiales > Euphorbiaceae > Omphalea > Omphalea diandra. The sequence continues at coordinate 44,172 of CATIWR010035439.1, forward strand.
ACAAGACAACTTCTTCAGAATTCATCTAGTTGACTATGAAGTTTTACCTCAATGATCCTATTCTTGATCATATCTTCAAGTGATGCGGTAACCTCCTCCGTGATTACAGGTGCAGGCCTTACATTGTGGTCAAAATGCAAATCAACTTCTAATGCACTGTTCTTGGGCCTGTTGGCAGCTGTGACCTGTTGTAAATGCCCATAATAAATAAAATTAAAACCACCATTCAATACACGGAGATTATTTTCATCTAACAAATCAATTAAATTGGCAGCGCACTGAATGGCAGAAATGATTTTTTTTAAAAAATAATGCTTAAGTAACAGTCACCTCTCCCTGCATTGTCCAATCTTTTGGCCCCAAATTTGCTTTCTCCATCTGCTCTATCTCAGACCGAAGCTTCTCAAGTTGTTTTTCATGAGTAGAAAGACCACCCTTTTTATAAAGAGAAAAAAGATTACAAGTCATGCCTCTACACTTGTGTGCTTTTCAAAATGCAAGTGTACCACCATGACACTTGAAAATATTTGGTCCACATAAGTAAACAAATAACCATAATACACTACCTCATTCACATCCATGCCATCATCTTCTTCATCTGTGCCCGAGTCTTTGTCGGACTCATTAACTAATTTGGATTTTCTTTTTGAGACATTCTTCTTTTTAGCACCAAAGAAGTCTTCATATCTATACATCAAACATAGATGAGTAAACCAAAAGAAGTTGGCCAATTGACAATATAAACTAGTATTTGAACTTTTTTAAGTAGCAATGGCGTGTGGTGGTGGGATAAGTATTAAATAGTGGTAGCAAGGGACAGGACTTAGGTGAAATAACACAAAAGTGAACTAGTAATTAATGAATATCAAGTCAGTAATTAATGAATATCAAGTCAGTCTGGCACTGAATTCAGGGATTCAAATCACAGGTAGCCAAGGTTTTTGTAGCAATTGCAACCTGTTTCAGGATGTAAAAGCCCAAGTGTAACTATCGCTGCAGGTACAATCATGTTTTGTTTCTTTTTTTAAAGGATAAATGAATCATAAATTCAGAATTTTGCATGAATTTTTAATTTTATATAATTCTTTAATACATTGAAGTTTATAACTGGTAGCAATTATATCTAGAGTAAGAATGATGGCATAAGCAGTATATTCCACAGAGCTGAATATGAATCAGGACGCCAATATGAATAGGTACATTGGACTGGACATGAAGTTGGTTCTCGATAAGAAAATAATGGAGCTTTGCATTGTAATGGTGATGACACAGAAAAAAGAGGAAACTTTCAGTTCTAGGTCTCTCATATGAAAATCATATTTTAATTGTTTCATTATAACATCCAATAACTGTCCGTCAGGCAATAAAACGCACTTGATCACAAGAAGGAAAGAGAGCAAACAGAAAAAATTAGTACCTTGCATTTTTCAACTCATCATGTTCATCTTCATCATCAAGCTGCAGAAACGAAACTTGGAATGAGTAAAAAAAAAACAATAATAAGAAAAAGCAACTAAAGTGGTGGAAGAAGCAAGAAGGGTTTAAAAAAATAAAAGATGGAACCTTCACACGCTTAACTAATGACCCAGACAAAATTGCATGCATTCAGTATCAAGAACTGCTCCCACTACAAGCTTATCACACTATAGTTTATTAGAATTTTGGATAGACAAATAGATTGTATCAAACTACAATCACACCACTTTCTGAATCAATATAGAAAGGCATGTAAAAAGAGTTATCTAATGCGCACATCACCTCATCATCCTCCTCGTCCTCATCCTTATCCTCTCCTTCTTCATCTTCTTCATCCTCGTCTACCTCATCTAAACTCTTCTGCTCACCCTTCTTCTTCTTATTGCCATCCAATCCATATTCCCTGGCCTCATCTTCCTCCAAATACTCCTCCAATTCCTTTATCTTCAAAAACTTATCCTCTATCCCTCTTTCTCCTTTCCCCTCCACCATTTCTTCTTCCCCATCTTCATCCTCCCCGTCCTCCTCCTCATTATCATCATCATCAAATTCATCCGAATCCACATCATCATCATCATCGTCGTTAAGGAGAAGTTTCCTTTCCTTCTCTTCTAGAACCTTCTCCTCCTTCCCTTCTAGAACCTCCTCCTCCTTCTCCTTCACACATAGTCTAATTTCCTCCTTATGTTTCTCCAAATGCTTGACCTGGCGGCGGAGACTAGCCAGAAGAGGCTGCGATACGAGGTCAATCTGCTGCCATATCTGCTCCGCATCAAATCCATCCATTAAAAGTTTATCAAACGGAGATTTCGAAACGTGAGGTCTCAGGCATGAGAATAGGTGTTGAGACGCCGTACGCGCCGCGTGCGACAGCGTATCCGACGGCGTCAACCATACCGGCGGCTCCGTAGCTTTCAGACGGTGCAGCGCTTCCATCCCCGCCGCCTCGATTGGTTTCGCCATTCCTGAGTTTGATCTTTCTGTCACTTTGCGATTTAAAGGTTGTTAGGGTTTTAGGGGGGGAGGGGGAAGGCTTTGTGGTGGTGTGTATATTGCAAATAAAAAAGAAAATATTTGGCCGATCAATGATTATAAACATAATATTTATTTTATTTAGTTTTTTATTAAACTTAAATAATTTTATATTTTAAAAAATAAACTGAATCAAAATTTTAAAAAATTAAATAAATTAAATTTTATATATTTATATAAAATTTTAGTTCAATTTGATTAAATTACATATATTTTAAATTATTTTTATTTAAATTAATTTAATTTATGAATAATTTTAATTTATTTAATTTTTATATAAAAATAAATCAAGCCTGAAAATTAAAATTTAATTTGAATCAACGATAATATGAATTCAATTGATTTTTAATTTGATTAAATTTTTGCTCACTCCTATCATATTATTAAGATATGGAAAAACATATAGTTATTTTAAAATTAATATATAGTGTTAGAAATAACTCATATCAAAATTGATTTGTGGAGAAATCTTATTAAAAAAAATATTTGTGAGTGAATAAATTTCATGTTTTAATAAAATATAACTTACTAATTTGTAGTTGAAGTTTGTCATTTTAATATATTTTTTAGTTCTTAAAGCTTATTTTTAATTTAAGCAATTATTTATAATTAAAAAATATGATTTAAAATTAATGTTTTAATGTGTTGCATATGTTTATTTTAAAAATTTGTATTGAATATTTTATGTGTGGATTTATAAACATAGTACATAAATTTTAACAAAATTCTCTATAATTAAGTTATAAAATCAAAATTAAAATAAGGAAATAGTTATATGAGTATGTGAATAATATAATCCTTCCATTATGAAAAAGCTGTATGACAATTTTATTAAATGAAAATAAATAATAAGAACAAACAAATTAAATATAAATGAATATAATTAATGTTACTTATTTTGAAGGATTTTAAATGAAGGAGATATTAATGAAGACAAAATTTTTAAAATATTTAGATTTAAATATTTAATTAATGTAAAATTACATATAAAACATAAAATTACTGGCGATTAGAGTTTTATTTGTTTTATGAATGTTGTTCTTATTTTATGGTATTTAAAATACTCATAAAATTAATTAACAAATTATGTTCTCTTTATTGTGTAAAAATAACCAATTTTTTTACGAAATTTACTTTTTCTTCTTACATATGAAATTATTTTAAAACAACTAAATATATAAAAATGTTATATGACCACATATTTTTAATCTGTCTATTATAATTGATGGATGTGATTTTACATTTAATAATTATTTATAGTAAAATTAAAACAAATTAATATATTTTCATTATACAGGAAATATTATAAAATATTTTTTATTATTTTTAGTATAGCAATAAAAACTATGAAAATTAGTTATTTTTCTTGAAAATAATTTCTTAAAATAATTTCATACATAAATTATTTTTATAAAATAAAAGAATATTTATAAAAATATTTTAATTTAATTTATATTATAAAATAATTTTCAATTAATGCTAAAAGAATAATTAATCTATATTTATTCTGCCAAAATTATTGAAAATATCTTATGGTTTTTTTTTAAGATTTTGAAGTTTATTTTGAATTATTTTAATATCTTATGAATGTTTTACGTTTTCCATGTAAGTGACAAAGTCATTGATATTGTTAATTACATCAATGTGACATTGTTGATGTGAATTATCTTATAAATTTTTTATATATGGCTAAAACATAAATTTTACTTAATTTAGTAGATTTTTCATCAATTTAATAATAATGCAAATTTTACTTAATTTTATTGATGTTGATTTTTAGTTTGTTCTTAAACAAAATAAATTGATTGTTCATACAATTCTAATATAAGAATAATGGAATAAATAGCTTTTTTTTTTAAAAAAAATAAGCCATAAACAACTTGAAATATAAAAGTATTAACAATAGAAAATAATGACAAACAAATTTTTTTAAAAAAAACAGAATTCGTAATTAAAGTCTTCATCAAAATTGTTTAATAAATTAAAGTCTATCACTTAACAAAATTTGTTGTCTTAATTATATTTTTTTCTATGCATATAGAATATTAATTGATTAGTAAAAATTTTTCAAATTTGTGAAAGTTAATCGTTGCATCTCTTTTTTCGAAAATTAGAGTTAAAATTTCTAAAATTTGATTGGAACTTTTAATGTTCTACTAAATTGAGTAGTTTTTTTTTTTTTGAAAAACGTGAATAACCCTCTTTATTCTGCATGAGAAAAAAATATAAATGAACATTGATTGGAAGGAATGATGAATTTGTTTAATTGAAATTTTAATTAATTGAATGAGTTCAAAGTAAAGAAATAGAGATTTAGATATTATAAATTTTTTTAAAAAACTAATTAGATGATTAAGCATAGAGTTGGAGCCCATTTATTAGCATGTGGAAAAAATTAGTTAAGTAATTCGATATAATTAATACCGATATTAGTATTAAATTAATGACTTCATTGTTCATATGTACAAACGAAGTGAGAATTATTATATTGGGGATAAAAATAAAATATTATAAAAGTAAGTATTTATAAATTTTTCATTTCAAATTGTAATAAAATAATAATTTAAAATAAAATTTATTGATAAAATAGGAAATGACTATAATTTAATAAAAATATTAAAGATATAAATTATCTATTTACTTCAACTGCAAAATGATCAACTACCATTTTTTATCCAATTGTCAAATAAAAAAAAACGAACGAATGCTTTAACTGAATAACACAACCCATCATTTTCGAATTCATCACTGCATTGACAAAGCTTTGATCAATACATAGGACAAGCAAATTTCGCATTCTTAATACTTTTAGCAACTCCAAATTTCCAGTCACTATCATTAAACCCTAATGTTTCTCTTTATCATCTTCAAACCCAGTTCTATCTTTTATTAGGTTTGTTATTTTCACCATTTTTTGAATTAATTTCATTTGATCTCTTTTTTTTTTTTTTTCTCAAAAATTTCGACGATATCAACAGTCCGATGATCGATGGCGAGGGCCCCGCCTCTCCCGATCCGTTGTCCGGTGGCGGCGGCGATGATGCGTCCCCGGGATTGCTGTCGCGGTACTCCTCGTGCGGAGGAGAATCAGGGTTCGAGAGCTATTTTAGCGCGAACTCGGTCATGGGCACGCCTAGATTTTGTAGCTCGTTTGGACCGCTTAATGATTTTGTAGCGTCTGAGTTTGGGTCCTTGAGAAGTTTGGATGGAAGTCTGGAGAATTTTAGTCGTGGAGGTAGGTTTGATAGGAATTTGGACTACCCGGAATTTTCTGGTTCCGGTGCTCACCGTTTGAAAGAGGGGATTGTGGAGAATGGGAGTAGTGGATTGGGAGTGGGCGATGGTGAAGGGATTTTTGGAGACACAAGTGGATTGGATAGTAAGAAAGAGGGGAGCTTTCATGTTGGAAGCGGTGAGAGGGATTGATTGGTTGTTGTGGTAGCTCTATAACAGGACCAAGGAACTCATGAATTAGCCAAAGTTGATGAAAATACCGCAGTCAATTCATCAGACCTAACAAGTTTCTGTAAGCTAGAGGAAGATGTCAAAGACATTTCTGTTAAATGCAATTTAGTCTAAGGTGGTAATGGCACAACAGAGCATTTTAATAATTATTCTGATTGGAAGGGTTATGTTGTCTGTGAAATGGAGCACGATCCTATTATAGAAAAAAATCTCATTGGGCTTGGATCAAACATCAGAGATTCCAGCTTGGAAAGGGAGTGTGTGTAAAATCTGAGGAGATCATTCATGTTGATGACAGCAAAGATTTAGGAAATCAAGTCACGGGGAATTTAGAAGTACAAGTGGATCCCCTTTCTGACACAACTAACCAACTTTGTTGTCATCCAACAGAATACGTTGAGAACAAAAGTGCAGAGTTCATTAAAGACTACAAAGTAGATTCAACTCAATCGATGCTTGAAAGTAATGGAAGCAGAACAGAAAAAGATACTCCTATTTCTGTGGATATTTTTGAAGATCATCCTGCACGAGTTGAGGTCAGTTTCTATGAACGGCTTAGTGGCCATGTTTTAATGTTTATAGGTTTGCATCCTCACTCAGTCTGTGGGTTTGTAGTGTTTGATACCCATATTTCTGAAGCTTATATATCATAAAACTAATTCATTTGCGCTAAATATTCTGTTGTATTTTTTTGCCTGATAGTTTATCTTTCATAATAAATGAGACATGATCATTTTGGTATGAAATGCAGACCTGTAATTCTTGCCACATCCTGTATTTCTGTTTGATTGACTATGTATCCTACAATAACCAGCAAGTTTTGCACTTTCATTTTTCTGCCAAAGCTTCAGTCTAGTATCCATTTTGTGGTACTTTGGAGTCTGACTATATTTTTTAGTATTTCTATGTGTTTGTTCGATTATCTTGCCCAAGTTCACATGGCTGGTTTGGCATATGAGCACATATTTGAACTCCATTGGAAGGTGACCCACCGGGGGACCTGTAAGACTTGTAATATGACCCATGCTTCAGCAAAGTGCCATGATAAGATATTATAACAATTTGATCAGCATGACAAAAAAATATTTTATCTATTATTTTTTAATTGATATAATCTATTATTTTATATTGCCCATTTGCACTTATAGTGGTTGATTAGAGGGTGGTTTATGCCATATTATAGAAGCGTTTCCTACATATTTTTCCCATATATCTCATTCTTCTTACTTTACCAGTGTACACTTACTTGGTTGTGACTTTTCAGTTTCATTCTAAATTCTGGCATTCCACCTTTTTGGGCAGGCACACGAAGTAGAACTTAATGAATTTTATGATGAGATTGTCGATGAAATGGAAGAAATTTTACTCAACTCTTGCGACTCTCCAGGGGCTAGGTTCCCTCAGGGTAGTCACATGTCACGATCGCAGCTATCTTTGCCTCTAAGAGATGGTGGGTCAACTGCTTCTACTTATGCTACAGAAGATGGCTTTCCACTGATCTTACAACCACTGAAAATTGATGGAATTGAAGTAGTTGGTGCCAAGCAGAAGAAAGGAGATGCCTCCCTTAGTGAAAGATTAGTTGGAGTGAAAGAATTTACAGTGTATAGAATAAGAGCATGGAGTGGCAAGGATCAGTGGGAGGAGGTATCATGATTTCTTTACACTATTGTCATCTGAAATCATCATTCACTGACCACGGTTGGACTCTTCCTCTTCCTTGGTCCTCTGTGGAAAAGGAATGTTGATGCTCTTATTCAGTAATGCTTGCATTCAATTATCCATTCAGGTTTTTTTTTCTACTCCCCCAAGTGCACTGTTTTGGTTTTTAAACCCTCAAGATTCATTCCCTAGTTCCCTGGCATCACAAAAACCAGTGTTTTGGTCTGTGTTCCCTAATAGCAGTGCAGAACTAGGAAACATCTCCACTTTACGGTAGACAATATCACTCATTGTTGAAATTTGGCCTTATAAATCTAAAAAACAATTGCTAGAAGCACAGCATTATACTTGTGCTGGATGCCACAAACTTTTTGATGATGGAGTGACACTAGTCCTAGACTTTGTGCAAGCACTTGGATGGGGAAAGCCTCGACTTTGTGAATACACTGGTCAGTTATTTTGTTCTTCATGCCATGCAAATGAAACTGCAGTTTTGCCAGCAAGAGTTCTACGTTATTGAGATTTTTCTCAATATCCAGTATCTTAATTGGCGAAGTCATACCTGGATTCTACTCATGAGCAGGTAATTTGAGAACCAAAACCTTTTCTTTTGTGTTCTATACGTTCTGCATAACTAGATGGATTTAGATTGGACAAGTTAGTGACAAAATTAAGTGACTAGGAAAAGAAGAATATTTAGACATTAAACCATTCTAAGGTGGGAATACAGACTCCACACTTGTTAATGATTTTCACATTGTTATTATGATGCACTGGTTTGCATATTTTAGATTCTCATTAAGCATGCAGTTCATACTTGGTTTTTTGTCTGAGGTTATTTGAGATGTAATAATGACTTTGGTCTTGCAGTCCATGCTTTGTGTGAGTACAGTTAATCCTTTACTATTCTCAAAGGTCTCAGCACTTCACCAAATTACGAATGTCAGAAAAAAAGTAGGAATTATACTTCCATATGTTCGCTGCCCATTCCGCTGGACTATCTACAAAGGACTTGGATCTCGTCGATATCTTCTGGAAAGCAATGATTTTTTTACACTTAGAGACCTTATTGATCCCTCAAAAGGGGTTTTTGCAGGTATTTATTTAATCCCAAGCTAACTACTGCTTTTGTATTTTGGTGGGAGGCCAAGCTTTTGCCTCCTTTACTATTTTTCCATGACATGACTAACATATTCAGCAGTCTCAAATAAGTTCTGTATATTGACATATTTTGCATATGCATTTGTTGGATGCATTAGGATGCTAATAGACCTCAAATGTGGCTTCACCTATCAAACTTTGAAAGGTTTTGTGCTATTGATCTTTGCATACATTGTACAGAGAATCGTAAAGTTCTGTGCTTGCTCTTGTAACATGCATAGTAGGACTTAATTTCTTCTAACATGTACTTCCATTATAGTAATTTCTTCTTTGTTGAATTCTGCATTTTCCTTCTTATTAGATTAATTTAGCATTATATCTTAGAAGTTGCTTGTGAATATCTGTGCTGTGTTTGTCTGCAACATCTCTATTGTTTCAGCGCTACCTGTGATGGTGAAGACAGTCTTGAGGAAAATTCTGGAGCATATAGTAGATCAATGCCTCATATGCTGTGATGTGGGAGTTCCCTGCAATGCCCGGCAAACTTGTAATGATCCATCTTCAGTCATTTTCCCTTTTCAGGTGGGCATTCATATATTAATGTGCTTTCAAATTGACATGATCATTCAATTTCCCCAGAAAGAAAAGGTTTCCATTTAACGACCTACAAATGCTCAGGTTGCTCACTCAATCAGTTGGCAACCTGTGGAATGTTTCTTTACCGTGTGGTCCTTGTGTTTTCACTATATGATTTTTTTTTTTTTTTTATATTCTCAGCACCTGCCTAATGGGATATTAAAACCAATAAAGGACGAGTGCCATAAAATTGGATTTTATGAATCATGAGTTTTTTATTTTTCTTTCTGAAGGGAATGTCTAAATTTTATCTCATGTTTTTCCTTAAGTGCAAAGCTTCTTTATGAATTGCTAGTGTTAACAATTGAAAGGTAGAGGGAAAAAAAAAAAAGGAGAGAGGTCAAATTGGACTTTAACATAAAAATATGATTGAGATTTGGCAAAATGACCATAAGCACTTATAGTTTCACTATTTAATTCTGTGAGGCTTGCTCTGTAATCAGAAGTCTTTGGGTCAATGTGCCTTCTGCATGCTATGCTGCATGATTGCCAAGTCAACAACATCTGACACTAAGAACTTTTGACAAAAGAGTGCTGGAGTAAACCACAAACCACGTGTGTGGAATTTAGCCAAATTCTAGGATTCATATGCATAGTATTATGTGAAACTTTTCTTTTATTTAGATCGAAATTTTATTTTCTTGAAACTCTGGATGGATATACTCTGATATTAAGAGACAAAACTCAAACAGGAAGGTGAGATTGAGAAGTGTAAATCATGTGAATTTGTATTCCATAAGCCTTGCTTTAGAAGGCTTACGAACTGCTCTTGTGGGGCAGCCATTGGGGAGGAGAAGATCATGGATGCCAATACCAAGCTGAGTCGTATGACTAGTGACTTGTTGGGTAATGATCAACCTCTGGTTTGACTATGGGATTGCTTTCTGGACTATTTTCAAGGGCAAAGTCTGAAACAGTGAAGGATGACAAGAAGAGTGGCAGTGTCATTTTAATGGATTCTTTGCCGAGATTATAATGTACCACTTGTATATTGTCTTGATAAAAGTGGAGTTCATTTGTAGGCCTTTAAGTGTTATCTGAAAAACCATAAGTTCTATACCATTGTTGAGATTTTTCCCCCTCTTCAATATTTGTGGATGTATTCTTTTATGTAAATTATGATGCTTATCTATATTATTGTTTTCCCAATTCTCTCTAATGACTTGAGAGTGCTAGATTTATAGGCTTTGGTTGAAAGAAAGAAAGAGGGGTTTATTGTCATTTAGTTGAAATCGAAATTTTTTTACAGGGCAAGTTATCTTGATGAATCTTTCTACGTGGGATTGTCATAAAAATGGAGGAAAGAAAAAGGAAGTGGCTCAAGAATGTGTGCGCGCGCCTTTTTTTTCCCAATTACTTCCTAAGTAACTAAATTTCCTTGCAGCCAAATTTCCTGCATAGCTAGATGATGATAGGTCCTGGCTAGCTGCACTAAAGCAGTTGATGGATAGCCCATAAAAGATGAAAAATGATATAATCGAAGAACAGCCGATGATAACCCTAAAAAAGCACCTAAATGTCGTGGCGTTATGCTTTTCCCTGAATCGGAAATTCGTAAACTAAAAAATATGTTATATGCCTGTGACCTGATCTCCGTTGGTGTATTGTACACAAGCCATATGACATGCGAATAACTTTGTGAATGCATATGGCTTTTTATTGCAATAATTTCATATACAATATCTCTACGTTTGCTTCGATATTTGCTATTTCAGCCACTATCCAACGCTCCAAATTATTATTATTTTTTTTTTTTGAGTTGAATGGCGCTGGAATCTTTTTTAAGAAAAAGTTCATGTTTAGTTCATTATTTGGTGGCTGCTGTTCCATATTTTTTTTATTTGAAGAAGGATCTATGCGAGGAATTCTGTTTTTTCTTATTGGAAATTCTGTTAAAATTTACCATTTATATAAAATCTGCATCCCGGTGTTGTTTGAAATCTTTATTAAGAGGTCTCAAGTTCAAAATTTGCTGACAGGGGATGAAGAGTTTATGGGAGGAGAACTACTCTTGCTGTGTAGCTCATCGACGGGGGAAAAATGGATTGGTGTCAAACCAAAATTCTACCATATCAAACATTAAAAAGAAATTCAAATACTGAACACTATATAAAGTTCAAAGTGTGAGACTTGAATGCAATTAGAGTTCCTTTGAATTTTTTTTTTTTTCTGTATCTTTTTTGTGTTGTTGCAATCATGCTACTCTAACAATGGCTATACAAGTTCAAGATTGTTGCTTTCTTGTTAGACCATTCTGTATCTTCCAAAACTCAGAAGCAGAAATGACTTTTCTATCAGTTCTGTTGATGACAAAGGATATCATTAGTCTCTTATGTCACCTCCGACCTTCTGTTCCCGTCTATTCTGTGTCTGCAAATGTCTATGCTGATAATTCACTGTTCTTCAAGAAGAAAATGAGATAGCTCCCTAGGTTTTTCAACTGTTGTTACCTCCGACACTGATAAGACTCAGGGAACCATCTTGAGAAGATTGTGTGTTTCAGCTTTATAATAAAAGCGAAAATGCCATAGCATGGGATATGCATCACTGCCACAGAGATGTACCTTCAAGATTTATTTGCATATAAAGAAATGGGTTAGTGACTTTGGCACTTGCCAGTTATAACGCAAGTACCTAGTAATTGATTAATGATAACCATGCTTAGATCGGTCTGGGGATGAAAACGTATTGGGTCAAGTGGAGGAACCCCTCACCACATCAACCCAAAAGAAAATTAATTAATGATTAGTGATACTAAATTTACTACAAAATGAAGCAATTTTGACAATACTCTCACAGACTTGAGCATTAATTACATGTGAACATTGTTTGCGGAATACGTTCTCTAAATTTGTAAGGACACGATGGATAAGAGTTCATACCATAAAGGAGCATATGGAGATGACAAGTCAAGGAATGGATATGGCCACCTGTTTAGACAACAAGAAAATCAGAGTTAAAAGGATCACTAGCAAACCTTTTTTTTAACCCTTAATCTCAGAATGTCAAGAAAATTATTTTTACCAAAGCCTGAAACAAGCATGAACGGTCCACTGGAATAGGACATATGCTATTGTCCACAAGAAGAAATATGCAATCCGAAAGCAAGGAAACCTCTGAAAAAGATTTGAAATAAAAAAGAAATTAATTAGAGTTAGAAAGCAGAGAGAGAGCGCTTTGCGCACTGGGGGCAGAAGCAAAAGCAGCTCACCATGCAATTTAAGGCAGTATCACCAAGTAGGAAAAGAGCATTCATGGAATGCATACTTATAATTAACTGTCATGACAAAGAACAAAGAAAAGAAGCAATAAATAGTCACTGAAGTTAGAATTAGTAGCTAGAAAAAAAAAATCTTCATGAATTGGTTTTAGTTCTAAGATGGTACTTACAGCAGTTAGATGGTAATCCTTAACTGCAAGAAATGGAACAAGTACCAATCAAAATACGCAATCTGTGAGCAGAACGGCTCCTGCATTCATCTGTGTGCATGCGATTAAAATGTCAACAACTTATCTGTATTCAAACAAAAAAAAATTATCTAATTCCACCAACTGATTTAATTAACCTGGAAAATTATTTGAAAGACATAAACCCATTTCCCTGCAGGTTGCGGCTGCATGTCAAGGGGTTCAGTAGAGTTTGGGCTTCTCTTTTCCATGGAAATATTGGAACTTTCTTCTGGTGCGGGAGTTTCACAGTTTCCTTGCTCTGAATCTCCCTCTACATTGTCAACCTTATCCCCACTAACAATATTTTGATATAGGTAGCACCAGCGCATGGAAAGTAATGATCCAAGCGACAAATTGGTGATAGTTAAATCTCTAAGCATATAACAGAAAAAGGAAAACTGAGATTATTAAGCAATTATATCCCCAGAAGTGCTTGCTTTTAGAAGGCATAATACTTACCCCAAAGTAAATTGTGACTAAAATAAATGTCCAACTGTCCAAGACCCAAGAAACATCATTGATTAATCCATAGCTCAGATGTTTAAGTCATATGATCAACTAGAAGTGAAGAAAAAATCGATGTTTGATTATAGAAGTTCAAATCTTTTTTATCCTCCTCACTGCACATCATAACATGAAATTTAACCATGTATGGTAAATATGTGACAAAATCAAGAAAAAGGAAATCTTACTGAGTGTAGTAGTAAAAAATGCTGCCTCCATTCACAAGAACAACAATCAGAAGCACCAAAAGTACCAAGAAAGCAAAACTCTGAAAACTAGCAACCAGGCTGGATGGACTCCTTTTAGACATGGTCTCCAAGTTTCGTCATCAAACAAATCTGCTTCTGTTTGTTGTCTGTTTTCTTCACTATCTCGTTCCGCTTTTCGAAAGTTTTCATTTTTCCATATGAGAATTGATGCAATAGTCATTGAGATTAACACCCAAAAGGCACAAAGGAAGAACCTCCAGTTTAGCCAATAACTGGCTATGGTTGTATTAGCAGTCATGGCTGGATGCCAAGTATGTTGGGATGATCCCGTTATAAAACTCATATTTGTCACTTGTACACTCCTCTGATTGTGCACTTACTATATATTGGAACGATCTGGTATAGTAGATGAAATATTTTCAAATTATAACAGAGATTCAGGGAAGGAAGAAAATCAAGATGAATATGGCTTAACGAAAGCGTAATGAAATGAAATATAAAAACCCACAAAAGAGTGGCTATAGAAATGCAAGAAATGAAATTTGCTTAAAAGAATCTAAGATAAAGAATGAAAAACTGTGTACAAGTAAAACCATTGGAGGAAGGTAAAGAGAAGAAGGTAGAATAGCTTCACAGAAAAGTTGATGAGACAATTTCCACAAAAACAAGCAAAACTTGAGGGAACTTGATATCCAACCCAAAAGAAGAACCATCAATAAATTAGGATGAATCTGAAACTCAAACAATGAAATGTACCAGCAAATGGACAGATGCCTTTGAGTTTACAAATTTATGAAAACTTAACAGAGTTTGTTCATGGCATTAGCCTATATTCAAGAGAAGTTTAAGAAGAAGTTCCCATATGACTTAGATGGGTGCTTATATAAAAGAAAAAAAAACATGAACAACATCAAAACAAACGGAGAAGATTTGGCCAATGGAATGAAATTTAAAAAGGATTTTGACCTCTTTTGTGGCCAAAACTAATCAGAGATTCCAAACGTTAGGTGGGTTCTTGCACAAAAATTCAAAATCTATTATATTATTAAAAATTTAAAATCAACAGAGCAAGCACCCGAAGCAGCTAAATTCCAAGGAAATGAAAGGTGGATACTTACAAGGGAAAGCAAAGACAATGTGATGATGTGCAAGAGCCTACAAGGAGATTATTTGCTTGTATGCTTTGGAAAGGAAACTAAAAATTAAGTAGGGTAAATAAAAGAAAATAGAGAAATACTATAATTCATTTTTTTTTGTTTAAAAAAAAAAAGAACACATGTATAGGGAGAAAAAGACTGGATAAAAAGGTTGGTCTGCTTTGAGCCCAAGCTTCTATCTTATTCACTTGTGCAGTTTCAAGAAAATCTTGAAAATAAACAAAAGATTCCCCTCAACAATCTCAATCTCCCTTGAAATTAAGTAATATGCATGCATATATAAAATTCTTTAGGACATGCAACTTCTTGTCACCTTTTCTTGGATTTCAGACTTTTTCTTTTCATTTTCAGTCTTTTCATCAAATTTATCTTATTTAGAGCAATAATTTAATTTTTTGGATATTGTTGTTGGTGTGTTTTGTGTGTTGCTACACAAGGAATAAAGCAACTGAACAGGGAAATTAAGAAATCATTCCATACACTGTAGCTCCATATTTGGGGATATACTTATCTTTGAGTAATGATTTTAAGCCATTAATAAGTTCTATGATTTACCAATTAATTAAGCCCCTCGTGATTTTTTTTTTTTTTTAGAAGAGTGACAGTATTGTTGGGTTGATTGTAGGCAAGACAATTGATTTGAGGTGACTCAGTTAATCATGTAGAAAGAAAGGGTAGTGATTTAGAAATCATGATGTTAGCTTTTGAGCATTCAGTTAAAGCACAGCATAAGATGGGTCCCACTATATGACTGCCTTGACTTTGGCTGTCAAGGCCTATGCAATGGAACGCGACATGTGTCATTCATGTACTGGGAGTTTTCAATCAGGCATGAATGTTAGTTGGGTTATAAAGCAAGGGCGCATAGAAACAGAATAAAACAAGAACCACAGGATCATGCACGGTCAGCCGGCGGTGACGCGTACACAACCCCTCAACTTTTCACCGACGTTCATGGCTTTCTTTTTCTATTTTATTATTATTATTATTAATGTTTTTTGAGTTCATCTGTCAGTCTTCTTTTTTTTTTTCTCTTGCTTCGGTAGATTAATGATTTATATAATAAATAAAGGTAATTATATTTTTCTTAATGATTTATGATAGTTTCAATATTTGAGGTGAGTTAAATAAAATAATAATTATAGTAAGCAAAAAGAGGTGAGGGAAGAGAGACAGGACAGGAGGGTTCGCATCAGCCAAGGAATGTTTTTAACAACATTTGTCAAAAGACAATGGTGGAAAAAAGACAAGTTAATGTTAAGACAAACGTGGTTCCCAAGTAACAACAGCATCGTACACGTTACTGTGTTGCATGATAGATATTTTAAAATTTTTATACATGTATTTAAGAATTGTATTTAATTAAAGTTATTATATAAATAAAAAATTATATTATTTTTAATTATTTATTTTTATAAATTATTATATACTTTATAAAAAAAATAATTATTATAAAAAAATAATAAAATTGAAAAAATTAATTAATATTTATAAATAATTATATAACTTTATATATTATTAAATAAAAATTTCACTCTAAAATGATATTTAATTTTAACGAATGAAGTAAAAATTTCTTTGTAATGGGTGCAGTGCAACCTTAATTTGCATTACACTCCTTAGGATAAATAAAAGAGATTGGCCCTGTTTCAGCCATAGAATATCAATTTTTCTTAGGAGAAGAGAATAATAATGGTTTTAAAATCCTCGAGAATCAGAACAATGTAGGAATAGAATCTATTAATCAATTACTGGCTCTTTTTAATGTTGGATAATGCTATTATATTCTAGAAATGCTACTCTTTGGCTACCGATCACGATCCAGGTTAGTATCACTTCCATAAACTTTGTGATTAGGCTTCCACAGGGGAATCTTATAGAGACACCACAAAACTCTAATCTATAAAACATGTCTATGTTGAGGATTGTCAATCACCGCAACTTTGGTTATACCCTGTTAACCTTATAATCCTGAAGATAACTCTGTTAGCGCTTAATCAACTTTGTCAAATGCAAATTGGAAACCATATTTCTCGGATGAAGGTTTGGTTTTCAAATACCAAAAGGTGTTTCTGTCGTCCCTTAAATCAGGATTTTGCATAGTAAAGCCAAATTGAAGAGACTTGTTCCTCCAACTTAATGGGGAAGTCCACACCGCAACACAGTTGATATTTCACAAAACCAAATGGAAGGGGAAAATAAAAAGGAAATCTAGCTACCAACATTCCACAAAACCTTTATTAAGTTGTTAAGAAAAATACAGGGAAAAAAAATAATGAAGATGGAAGTTAATTGGGACATTCCACTTTACTTTTTGTTTTTTTTTGGGCAAACGAAATTGAGGAAGAACAGGTCTTTAGGTCAAAAGATGCTTTCTGAATTAAACTCTGTCAAAATTTTTTATTGGTTCTTTTCGCAAATTTACCATGCTGTTTAGAGCCAAGGAAACTTTGACAAGGAAGACTCAAATTCTCATTCAGACATCTGAAATGGTGTAAATTACACCTACTGCTTTTTGTATATATTGTAAGGCTGAGCATCATTACTAGCGACTTTACGTGGGTTTATTGCGAAATGTGTTGTAGATAACATAGGAAATAGGCGGGGCGCTTGCTGCCTGATCGTGTTCGCACGCTTGCAACCCAACCCAACCCAATTATCACATAGAATTGGTATTCAACCTAGATTGTATGAAACTTCACTGAGATAACGTTATGAAAAACAGGGCTTTCACCCGGAGAGGTGAAACCTTTCAATCTAAGTCTCATTTTTCCCCGTTTAGAAAATATTTCGTTCCCAAAACTTTACAGAAACTTTTCGAAAACATTTTGAGCACATTTTCATAATATAGTAAAATTAAAAACTCGTTTCTAAATAGGAAACACATTTCCTAAATGAAAAAAAGAAAATAAAGAAAAACATTTATAACTAATTAAGAGTAAAAAGACTTATTAAATTTCTAAATAAGAAAATAATATTAAAATAAAAATTAAAAAATCCATTAAATTTCTAAATAAAAAAATAATATCAAAATAAAATTTAAAAACTATCAAATTCCTATTCTATTTAGGATTAATTATTATTAAGAAATTGTAGACATTTATTTTTCTTTGTTCTAGAAAACTTAATTTGTTATTTTTCTTAATTTTTTAATTTTAATATTTATTGATAGTAAATTATGTTTGAAATAAATAATATAATTAAATATTTATATACAATACTAGTATCCTTATATTTTTAATATTTTCATGTTTCTCCACATTTCTATTTTTTATATTTTTTATAAATACCGTTTCGTCATTTCCATTTTCACGCCCATTTCCGTGCAACATGGTAGCCAACAAATGCCATACATTCAAATCTATCTAATCCTGGGGGCCAATCAAACAAAATTGTTTCTTGCCATTTCTTTTCGTTTTCCGTTGTGCAAAGGTACAACCATACGACTACTAATTTTCGTTTTCTGTTGTGCTTCCTACAGGTTAAATAACCATAAAAGTCACACCTAAAGCTTAATTAGATATTTACCTTTCCAAAAAAACCATACATTGGTTATAACTAGTTTCATTTTACATGTAGAGTACGCAGACTACCAGTTGGTAATACTACAAACTGAAAAACAAATCTTTATTGACATAGCTTTAATCATCTGTACTGTACGAGTTAACTGATTTTCTTCTACAAGAATACTACGTACAAATTATGACCATCTGTAATCTTCTAGACAACCAATTTATGACCATACTAGATAATATTCCCCAATAATGGGGATGACTCTTAGATTTACGAAAAAAAATAAAGAGCTATTTTACAGTTTTAACCCTCAATTTGATGAAGACACATGGGACAGATGCAGTTTCTCTGTCTCCACAAAATAACACCATGCTTCATATTTCAAAAATTGTCACTTTCATCTCCCAGTATTGACAGGGAAAATGGTGCAATAGCAACATTGAAAGTCGGTGAGCCTACATTATCTATGTGTTTCATCTCAAAGTCACCTTCCTGCCATAAGATGAAATAAAGTAAAATTAAGGGCATGCCTGTGAACGATCAATTCTCAAAAATTTGGAACTTGTTATCTAATGGAGCAATAAAAGGATAAAAGAACTGAACTATAAAAAGAATGCAAATACACATTAATAGATTTTCAACAAATAACCCTCCTTTATGTTAAAATTCCCTCTTATTAGCTAGCAGTGTAATCCATCAGAAGTTACAGAAAAAAAAAAATGTGAAATAACAGATCATGGACGCAGTGGCAAACATGTAAACACTTGAATGCTCTGTTTAATTAGTAATAATTAAAAAAAAAATTAAATCCTTGTGAATGATTGGAACACGTCTACCTATACTTTTCAGGAACAAATTTATAGCTTGTTTTTATATGTAAATAAATTCCATAAAATCTTATCAAATTCATTTACAACTCCATAGTAGTCATGTTTGGCATGTCAAAAAATTCATTTAAAATTCTAAATTTTTAATTATATGGAATTGGTTCAAATTCTATCAAAATTTATACAATTTACAAATTAACTTTAAACTAGCAAAAGGCACAAGCAAATAGACTTACAAACTTAGTGTACAACCTAATAAGACAACAAATTGAAAATGAAATCTACATTTAATCCAAATATGAAAATTGATGAATGAATTTTTTTTATTGAAATACATTTGTAAATCAAAATGAATTCCATATGGATATATTCCAAATATTATGTAAACGAATTTATGGTGTGGACGAACATCCATTGCCTATCATGCTCTTCAATAGATGTCAACAACCATGTCCCCCACCTCCTTTTAAAGGAAGGGGGTATTGGTGCACTTAGGAGGCTGGGGAGGGGGACCAAAAAAGAAGAGGATTCCACAAATCTTTATGGAAGCAAAATAAAGGAAAAAACAACAGCTCACCATTCTACCATTGGGAGAAGGTAATGGGCAAGCAGATGAGTATTCAAAACCCGTCCTAGGAAGTATAACTGGCTGTTCACCTATAACACCAATTCCCCTGTAATATGACAAATGCCACAATCAAAGTCAGAAGTCCAAATGCAATTTTAAGTCCACGCCCATGGATCAATAAAAAGACAAATAGAAAATCAAGCCTCCAAAATAGGAGATGACAAAAGTAAAGTAAATAACTTGCCAAATGTTTTCAGTTTTTCCATTGGCATCAGTGACAATCCAATGTCTTCTGAGCAGTTGAACAGGACAATCCGAGTTATTGGTGATTCTTATTCTGTATGCAAAGAAGAACTGCCCCTTTGAAGGCTGACTTCGGCCCTCAATGTAAGCGCTCCTAACCTGAACCCTGATCCCCTGAAATGCATGAGATTTTAGCATACAAGTTAGAACTAATCTAATATTACTGTCCATATTTTTCCATCATAAGTCTTTTTCCACCCTTGTAAGCAAACATAATATGATTTAATTTGGTCTGTGCACAGCCCAACAGGTTGATTCTGTAATCAAACATAGAGTAGATAAACCAAATCCAAACTTGACCAGTGAAAAGAAGAAGCAATCTCATCCATAGCAAGCTAGTACCCATCCATTTATTCCATGGATTTCAAAAATGTATTCGATTGAGAATGCAAAGGTGTCTGCTTAACACAATGCCTGAAATATCTCCAGTCTAAGGCTACGTTTGTTTTACAAAATATAACTTGTTTGAGAAACATATTTTCTAGTGTTTAGTAATTTTCTCTTTTGATTTATAAGATTATAACAAAACTTAAATCATGAACACTTTATATTTACATTATGTATATTCAATATGAGAAAAAATATATTAAAACTGAAAATTTTTGTGGATCCTACCAACCAATGATGGGTTTCGGTAGTTAAGGATGACCAGTAATAGTAGTATACTAATAAATATATGTTGACATGATTTATTTTTCACTTAGATGAATTTGACAAAATTTGGAAAAGAACCACCTCTTGCGTTAACCAGGAAGATATTTTATGTTGACTAATTTTCATGAATGCATCAGAAAATGTTTTCCAGACGAATATTTTCTATGAAACAAACAGAGCCTAAGAATCATTCCACACTCATGCTTGCCATTGCTGTTGCTCACAATAGCTTTTGGGCCAAAAAAGAAAAAAAAAGCAAGAAATCCTCTTTGCTTATGGATAATAGATTTTTCCAATTTGATTTTGAAAGAAGCTCAAGTTTGAAACTTTGCAAATTGCTATGGAATTAGATTGACAAGGTAATAAACTACTTTCACAAACAACTAAAAATATTTCAAACAAAAAAAATTGTAGTTTAGCCAACATCTATAGCTTTATGCAATAGCAATGCCAAACATTATCTAAATGACGGGTTCCAAACTATACTCATCAAGATCCAGTACAAAATATCGGCATACCAAAGTTGTAGCATCGCTAGCACATCTCAGAAGTGAATGCGGCGCAATTTCCTTCAGCTGGTCACGATAGCTAGCAGCATCCTGCCCAACAATAAATTTTACCAGCATACACCATTTAAAAAAGTAAAATTATCCACTATATATGTACACAAACAGGAATATGTGCACCTCAAATCGCTCATCCCTGATGGCCTCCTTAAGCAACCTCCGTAGCCGCAGCACTGGCTCCTCTTCCTCAAAAGATTTCAACGAATCCCGAATTCTTGCCGCTTCTTCATAGTCCTTCAATACATTAAATTAACGTTACACCCCCTGTCAAAATCACCAAATCACACAAAAAAAAAAAAAGAAAAAAGTTAAAGCTAAAGCTGACCTCAGATTGTGCAGCCACTTTCATTTGCTGCTTCAACAGAGCATACGTTTGAGTCCGGCTCAAAAACGAACTCGCACTATAATCCGAACCTGAATCCTTACCCGTACCTGCGCACGCTACGATCCTGCAATTCCGGACGGAATACCCGACGTTTAGCCACTGTTTACGATTGGAACCAGAGGTCCGACCCGGGAAGCAGGTCGGCGTGCACGGAGTGAAATCCGTGACCACTTTAATGGTCGGAAGCGAATGCATTTGTTTTTCTTTCACTTTCCCGAGTAAATAAAAAATAGAAACGATATTTTCGCGAGGAAACTTCGGTGATGATGGAATCCGAGGGAGGGGATAGTATAAATGCGCATCTAGGACCGCGAGCGAATTTAGGTGGTCTTAACAGAATCCATTTTACGGGGTCCTAGATGACGAAATTGGTCTTCGGAGAGTGAAGGAGTGTGTTTGGGTGGGAAGGGTAATATTGGGATTTTGTAAGGATTTTTGTGGGGTTAGTGTTTGGATAAAATTGGTGCGGAGAAATCTAGTCGGTTTTATTTGCAGGGTTTTCATGGGGGAGAGCATTGCACGTGTACAGTTTGGTTTCCTGCTAGCTTAGAAAATAGGTATCCTCTTAATTTGAAGGATTTAAGAAAATGAATTTCATTTAGAAATTTAATATTTTTATTTAAAATTAATTTTTTAAAAAATAAATTTAGATAAATAATTTTAAAAATATACTCTCTTCGTTTCAAATTATATATCTTTTCAAAAAGAAATTTTTATTTCATAATACTTGACGGTTTACAATTATCAATAAATATTAATTAATTTTTTTCAATTCTATCATTTCTCTTTTTCATAATAATTATTTTTTTAGAATGCACGATCATTTATAAAAATAATATATTCTTTGTTATATGTAATAACACCTATTAAATATAATTTTTAATACATTTGTAAAAATTTTAAATATCTATTAAGAAACAGAGTGGGTACATTATTATATTTGATTGAATATAAATTTTTCTTATAATATATGATTATTATATTTAGTTTACATATAAGAAAGTTAAAAATTAATTTAGATGACTGTTACACCTTAATATAATTTTATTTTTATTTAATTAATTTATATAATTGTATAATAAATTTTTAAGAAGTGTAAAAATAAAATAAGAGCTCCTGTAAATTAGTTGTTTTAAAAAATAATAGTAGTCAAATTATTACTATATATTCATCAACCAACATTAAGTAAAATATGAGATAAAAATATAAATTATTGATAAAAAAAATAAACAAATAACTATGAACATTAAATAATACATCAATTATTAAACATTTTCATACAAATAATATTTTGTGACTAATAAACTTTTGAATTATTATTTTGATATGATGATCTATTTTTTATTTTGAGTTTAGATAAATTGAATTTTGGCTGATTTCAAGCTAGAGGCGTAAAATCTTCAATCTTTCTAGGTGCATTAATTACCAAATTTAATAGTTTTATTAAAAATCACTTTTTTGAAAAAGTAAATTTTTAGGTAGTAATTTTTAAAATATAAAATTTTTGTACTTAATTAAATACAAAAGGTTTTATAAAATTTAAAATTAGTATATTTCGTTTGTATATAAGAAAACTTTAAAAAATTAATTTAGAATTAATTAATCAAATAAAAAATCTTATATAATGTGATTAATTCAATATGAAATATAAATATAATTTAAAAATACTAATATTTATTTTGTTAAAAACGTGCATAATAGCTATAACAAGTTAATGATTCAAACGTGCTTCAAAAAGTAATAAGGCGAGTTTTCTTTTTGCCATTGCGATTCAATTTGATTTGGAGTTAGAATTAAAATATAAGTCTTTACTGATGTTGACTATGGAAGAGATTTAAAACATATATACATCAATTCCTTCATCATCACCATGTCTTAGAGCATATCGAGCAAACTAAGAAAGCTCCATCAGCTACTCGGTCAAACTAAATCGAGATGATGGATCATAAGCTTGAGAATTATGATCATTTGAGTCGGTTGATGCAGGAGGAGGATAGTCATTTAAAAAATTTAATTCTTTATGAGCATTGCACTTTTTCTTATATTCCAAGCTCATGTAATTTAATAGCTGATTGGGTGTCCAAATATGAATATTTACTATTCAATTCAAGTTGGTATACCAATGTACCTAGGGAGCTTAATCAACTGCTTTTCTATGATGTACTTCACCAAGATTTATAATGATACATATTATCATTCTTGTCCAAAAAAAAAAAGATTGAAAATAAAAATTTATTTTGAATATTATATGTGTTGTTTTTCTTTACGTACAATGACTATTTTCAACATTATTTCGCTAGTTTGAAAGAGATACAATAGATAACAGAGTTATTTTGCGTGTAGAAGAGAATATTGATAACATGCATCAATGAGGATTTTTGTTATGTGTTGAGAATGTCAAGGTGAGAAATTTATGAATTGAAAATTTTAAATGAAAGTGATAATATTATAGTTGTTTTATGTAAATTAATAGTAAAATAAACAAAATAATATTTTGGTCTAATGATATTAAAAAATAAAAAGTTAAAATTTATGTTTATAAAATGAGTAACGAAATAGTGTCTTAAGATAAAATTTACAAGAAAAATTATATTTTAACCTATATTATATATATTTTTTACTGATTAAAGTATGAAATTGATCAAGTATTCATATAGTTTTAGATGTTTTTATATTATATACAATACTTTAGAATATAAACTTGTGTTCAAATTTAATTTTATTAGATTTTATTTGAGTTTTAGCTTTACGTTATAAATAACTTTGTTTGAATTTTTGTTTGTTTTAAAGAAAATTAGCTAAGGAACTACAATTTTATAGGAAGTGGTAGGTTTTTTTTTTGTATTTGGTTACAAAAAAGTGCAAAATAAAAAAAAATTGTGTTGATCACTGAATTTTCTCAATGTAAATAAAATAATTTACTAAATCGAGAATATAACTTTTTTAAGGAAGTTAAGAAATTTTTTTTTAACTTATTTTATAATTATTTCTTTAGATAAATTTTTTAATAAGATAAAACTATTTATATTAATAGATAAGGAAAAAAAAATAATATTTTATCATATATTTCTTTGAAAGTTAGTGAATGAATTAATATAATTGTGGTATACATTTTAGAAAAAAAATGTCAATCAAACATCATAAAAATTAATTTTTTAAAAAATAACTTTCTAAGAAATAATATAACTTAAAAATTAATATCATAAAAATGAGTAACTTCAAACGAAACAAAATCTAAATGTTTAATGATAATCAATATGAGATAAATTGTTATCTCAAACGTGTTAAGTACCTCTATTAGAGGCAAATTTGAATATGAAGCATATAATTTAATGGAACTTCAGTCAAATTTCGAACCACAAATTTGAACAATTAATATAATATATTATCAAATTTCAAGCTTCAAATTTTTAAAAATATACTGTAATGATTTAAATAGATGCCACATTTTGAACAACTATACAATTGATGCCTCTATCATTTGCAGAACAATAAAAGAAACACAAGAATTAGCTTAAAAATGAGCTATTCGACCTAAATTATGAGCGGACACATTCACTTGTCTCTTTACAAATTGAATAGAATAATTTCTTTTTCTTTTTTTTTTAAAAAAAAAACTTTCAGCAATCCTTTAGAATACTCTCCAACTCATCTAGTCATTTCCCCTTTGAATTAAAAGCATCTACAACTTAATTATATTCATAAAATCTATGGCCACAACTATATATTATAGTTATTTAATATATAAATTTATTTTTTTGGAGTTATTTACAGTTAAATTGTTAGTAAAACAAATTGGCAGAAAGTATCATTATAGAGATTCAAAAAAATCCAAAGCCTACTTCAAAATAGCTTGATGTTTGTTAATAAATTTTCTATTGATTTTTTAAATGTGAAATGTGGAGATTTTTACGTTATTTTTTAAGTCATTCAAACTATTATAGCTATGATCCAATAAGCCATAAGTTTTATATGGAACAAACTTTTGATTTGGATTTATATTTTTACTTAGGTATTTCTTTCATCTATGATCGAGTAATTCGTGATTTTATGATAATATGTGGAGTTATCAAAATAAAAAATTTCATATTAAAATATCTTTCACATTATTTAAATTAAAATAATTGAATGTTTGGATTCAGATCTATATAACATTATTGATTGATGAAAATACTCAATCATTTATTAGTGAATTCTACAGTAATATTTATTATAATGTCATTACATAATATGATTTAATCCGATGGTGAATAATAATTTCATTTAATCTAACGATATCTAATCTTATATAATTGAATGATGAATAACAACTTTTATCTAATTTAAAAGTAAATTATTAATTATGACATTATAGTATAATAACGCAAACGACACTATAGTATTCATCTTATTTATCACACCTTGATCATGAAATGATAGATACGTACGCAAAACTCAAATAGCATAAAGATTTGAATTTCTTCAAGACATAATATTGAGACTGCTCATTGAAAATCGATAAAGCTACCCCAAAATTAAGGCGAAATCATGGGCATTACATTCTGGTTGGTTGGGTTCTTCCTCAACAGGAAGAGTGTTTGAAATTTAATGTTGATGGTGCATTCAAAGAGAACCCCTGCGAGAGCTGGCAGTGGTGGCCTGATAAGAGACAGCACCGGGACATAATTATGTGGTGTGGTTAATTTGGAGCCCCATACTTCTCCGATAGCAGAGTTTTTTTTTTTTAACATAGATATATTACAACCAAAGAGCTAAACAATTACAAGGTTCAAGTCATGTACAATCCAGGCCATCTGCCTGCAATAATTAACACTAAAAGACGGAGAAAGTTCTTGTTTTGCCATTGAATGAGCAACCTCCTTAAACTGCCTAGGAGCAAAGACAATTAAACTGGACAAACAACTCTTCAAAAAATTCATAGCATCAAACAGAGGTGAAGAGATTATCATTAGCTTAGCCTTCATTCTTTGGGCAGCTTGAATAACCTGCAGTGCATGTCCCTTAATCACCACTTTCATGATCTTTGAACTATAAGCCAACATCGCAACCTTTTTTAAGGCCATAGCTTCCAAAACAAGGGAGTGAGTCGTGAAACGATAACTTCTAACGACCCAAGATAAGATCTACCTTGGTCATCTTTTGCAACTTCTGCGGTAGCCCCAGCCCTATTTCTTACTGAAATAACCGCATCAAAATTAATTTTAACCATCCCTGGATTGGGAGGTGTCCACATGGGGTTATTTCATGACTAGTTTTACAAGGGCCATGAGTTGGAACCATCCTTTGGGTCAACTGAAATTCTTCCATCTGTGATAAGGCATCCTGGACCACCTTAATTCAGTTTTTGTCCTGTTGTCAAAATAAAACTTGATTCTGCGATTTCCAAATCTGTCATAGAATAAAGGTGCAAAGGCCAATACAATGACTATCAACAGGCAAGGATTTGAGGTAATGACTCACCCATTGCCAACATTCACTAAACTCTTTACCAAGAGTTTGGGTTGACCGTAAACCTAATGGAGAGTGAAACCAAACTGCTATTGCAAAAGGGCAAGGAAAGAAAAGATGAACACTATCTTCCCTATCTCCACAAAATATGCAATCTTGAGATAATGCTGGAAATATGGCTTTCAATTTAGTCCCTATAGGAAGGCGATCATGCAAGGGCTTCCATAGAAACACTTTTATTTTATTGGGTATGTTCACAGCCCAAATAAATTTTCAAAAACTGGAATGTTATAAAATTAGCAGCTGAAGAATTATCATTCGAATTGGACTGTGCAGTTATCATTTTCCAAGCAACTTAGTACCCAAATTTGACCGAATACTTCCCTGGGTTAGAGAAATGCCATATTAGTGCATCTTTACCACCTGTAAAACTCAAAGGAATGCTCCTAATAGCTTCAACATTTGCCTGCACAAAATAATTGATTAATAAGCTCAATATTTCAGTTACAAGATTGTTGATTTACAAGTTCACACACCCAATAGCATGCTGGAATATCCTGTGTGTTTCAGAGTAGGAGTGAAGGGATAGGCAGTTGGAAACCATAGATTTGTAAGATAGGCAATAGATTGGCCATCTCCTACCTGCCATCCAATCCCTTGTTTAAGAATTTCCTCCCATTCCATGATACTCCAAGCATAGGATGGAATAGAACCAATACTAGCTTCCACGAAGCTCGCATATGGAAAATACCTTCCTTGATATATTTCAGAAACTAGAGATCCTGGGTTCTTCAGTAATTGCCAGCCCTACTTCGCGAGTAAGGCTAGATTGAAACTTTCTATGTCTTGAAAGCCCATACCTCCAATTGCTTTAAGTAGGCAATGCTACCTCCAAGAGATCCATTTCCGCCTTTGCTCAGTCTTTTGTTGACCTTACTAGAAATGTGCAATAATTCGATTAATGCCCGTACACATAGAAATAGGTAGTTTTAAACAAGACAACATAAATATTAGAATGGCTCGAGCCGCCATAGCAGAGATTAGAGTTCTCTAAATAGGGTTTGAACTATCATAAGGATTTCACTCCATGGTATGGGTGTGACCGATTGCTCAATCAATCAATGGCATGTGTATATTGTCTATTTTGAGTCATTTGTTGTAGGGTCATCCAATAGGCCCTCCATTATGAGATTAATTTAATTTTCAATAATTAAATAAAAGGGGCTACAACATTATTTCTACTTGTTATTTGTCAACTTTTTAACCTTATATTTAGCTTATCTTAAGTATTATTAACTATTTGGTAATTATTAAATACTAAAATAATTTTAATTAAATATCAATATTAAAACCTTCCTTTAAACAAATAAAATTAAAAATAACGTCGATTTAATTGTGATTGGATAGATTAGATGATTGAGTTTTCATTAATAGATTTGAAAAATTATTCAAACTGTTTAAAAGGAGAAATTTTACATAAATTAAATTCATCACATAGAATAAAAAACCATCCAATAAAAAGAGATTTTACACAATAATTACTTAAAATATTAATTATTATAAAGATTAGTAAATAAGATTTTATTACACTCAAATATATTTAATTTTATAAAAATATTAAAATAATTTTAATTAAATATTAGTATAAAAATCTTCTTTTGAATGATTAAAAGTAAAGACAAATAAAAATTAAAATTAAAATCGATTAACAGTGATCAAATAGACTAAATGATTGAATTTTTGCTAATAAATTTCAAAAAATATTCAAACTGATTAAAAGGAATTTTTTTAATAAAATGAATTCACTATGTAGAATAATAAACTATAAAATAACAATATATAATATAAAAAATTAGATAAATAATTTTTTTTTCAGATTGAATAATTTATTATCGTTATATTAAAATTTCTCACCTAAGTTGATAAAAAAAGGAATAATGCGCGACTTTATGAAAACAACGAATATAATATATAAAGAAGAATCATTTCACGTTGAACAAATTACAGGTAAGAAAACGTACAGCACGCTGACGAGGTTGGACCTTGAGAGTGATGAAGATTACAATACCAACGACGCCGCCGCCGCTGCCAACAACAACAAGAACAATAACAATACCAATGGAATCCTCCGTTTTCTTCTTCACCTCAACCTTCCAACTACGCTTCCTTTTTCGAACCCCACCACCACCATCTTCTCGTCCAATACTTAAAACGTCAACCCTATTGCCTTTTCTTTTAATCTGTTGCCTATTTTCTCCCTCCCCAGATCGATATTTCGCATAATCAAATCGGTTTAAGGTAAAATAGTTTAATGGGTTTCTGTGATTTGGCAATACTTTTTGTGAAATTATAGGTTGACTTTGATGATCTCTTTTTTATCGTTTGATGGGTGATTTTAAGAGTAGTCTCAAAAGGGTTCTATTTGATTTTGGCGATTCGCTATCGTCGTTCAAGATTCATATATTTTTCTAGGGAATCTGTTTAGATTTTGTCATTGTATTCACTAAAAAGATTTGGATTTTTACCAATCAGCATTTCCTTCAGTGGTCCTACAGTAGTCTTCAGCGCTATTAGATTGCGTGTTTGAACCGTTGGTGGAAACGAAATTAACCACAAACAGAAAAGATTGAATTTTTAAGGGGGTTTATTGACTATCGGTGTTCATCCATTATCTTAGTTAGGGGTTTGAGATTGCTTCAAATTGCGAGCACGTATTGAGTTTGATAACTAAGCGAGAATAATCAAAGTTATTTTTCATTGCTTTCATGCAGGAATATGTTGGGAGGTAATAACAGCAATTCTGTGCTTCCAATTTCTCTTGGAGAAAACCACTTCCATGGTGAAGTTAATACATTGCCTCAGCTGCAGTTATTTGTAGATAGTGAGTTTTTCTACTGATCCAATGTCAATTTATATGGTTTCATGGCTTGTAGCTTGGAAATGTTTAACATTTTTGCAGCTATGCATCGAGGGCTTTTGCAATTTTTTGTCTTTTCTTTTTGGTTCCAGACTTTCAATATGCTATGTTTGTAATCTCGATGAGTTAGTGTTTTTTGGATTGTAGTTTTTTGCTTGTCTATATCTTGCAACTATTTCAAGACATTAGCATAGAAAGAGGGATAGGCGGAATTTTTAGAAGGAGTTCTTTGGTTATCCCCCCCTTCCATGTCAATGTCATTATAGCAGCAGCCTGTAGTTAAATTAACTCATTGCACATGCGCTTCTTGTTTATGTTCACAATGTTCTTTCCATTGTTCATTTTCATCTTCTTTGGGTTTCTTATGGATAATGGTTGGCCTATTCTCACTGTGATGCTGCACTCTGCTGCAGACCCGGTTGAATGCATTGGTGGTCCCATAAATCACATAAAAAATGAGCCCATAACTACAATGAGGAGACCTGCAAAAAGAAGCAGGGATGCAGAATCCATTTCCAGACAGCAAAAGCATCACATGACTTTAAATAATAACTTCCATCAATATGAAGCTGGTCAACTTGGATATGTTTTCGATCCTAATCTTGTGTCAAATGGATTGAAACTTTCTTATGAGGAAGAAGAACGTAACTCTTCTGTCACATATGATCATAACACAGCTGTCCACCCCATGTTCTTGTCTGTAGGTGACAGTCTGATGGCTGAGATGGATCGGCAGAAAGAGGAATTTGATCATCATATCAGACAACAGGTAATATTTTAGTTTTATATTTAAACTATGGTATTGATGTCTACCATTCTCCTGGTATCTATCATACTGCTAGTAAGTAAAGACAGATATCCTGCTGTGTGCAAGCTATTCATTATAGATTGAGGTCCCGTTTTTTACTGTTGAAATTTTGATTGTTACGACCAAGTTTCGTTGAAATGTCTTCTGTGATACATCCACTCAAGGCATTTCCGAAAAGGTATTCAGTTATTTTTTTTTAACACATCTTTAAGAGTGATTTCAATTCTGGATCTTTTGGTTTGAATTCCCTCCTTCCAAATCTCCTACCAATTTAACAATTAAAGCTTTTTTACCTCTGTCCATTTGTGTTGTCATCGCAAAAGGAAAGTAATCTTACAGAAATTTGAGTACAATGAACAAGTGTAGGTACAAGAATGGAAAGAATTTTCTTGTGATGTTGTGAGATTAGATATGAAACCTTTCATGGAATGTGTGTATGAGACTTTATGTGCTTTGGTAGCTAGTATATTGTAATCTTATGCTACGTTTGGTAGGATGTAATTTATTGTAATGGAATGTAATCAACTACAAACTCATTTAACTATTAAACTAAAATTTCTTCTGATTACAACATACTGAACATGTGGTTAAAGTTTCTGCTGGCTTTTGCAATTTAGAGTCACTGCTTAGTGCTTACTTGGATTCTTATTAGTAGGAAGAGAATATGATAAAGGATGTGAGAGAACTGGGACAAAGACATATGATGTCTTTCTTAAGTGCCATAGAAACAGGAATTGGAAGCAAACTACATGAAAAAGAACTTGAAAGACAGAACATGAATCAGAAGAACAATGAACTAGTGGAAAGAATAAAGCAAATCAGCACAAAGGTTCAATCCTGGCAGTGCAGGTCAAAGTATAATGAGTCTGTAGTTAATGACTTAAAGAGCAATCTGAACCAGGTCATATCACAGAATATTAGGGAAGGCTCTGGGGACAGTGAGGTAGACAATGTAGCCTCATATGCTAACCATAAGGGCTTCATGGAGGCAAATTTAATCTGCTTCAAAAGACAGATGACCTGCAGAGCTTGCGCGACAAAGGAAGCCTCTATCTTATTATTGCCATATAGACACTTTTGCCTGTGTAAAGATTGTGCACGGTTTATATATGCTTGCCCCATTTGTCAGATAATGAAAACTGCAAGTATTGAAGTATTTATTACGATGCCATCGAGGCAAATATCTCAGCACTTGTAATCTTTATTACCCCTAGATGGCCAGGTTGGCCTAAATTATGATGTTATGATGGTTCTTACGTTTTGTGCATGAAGATGCTAGTGAGCTCAATTTCACAAATTTGCCTTTTTTTTTTTGGGAAGCTCTGCAAACCAGATATGTAACAGCTTTAATGGATAGAAATTTTATTTTGAAATAAATTCATCTTGTTGGTTCCTTGTATTATTTACAATGAGTATGTTGTGATTTACCGTATTCAATAGGAAGGTGATTCATAGGGGGATGGAGATTTACAGCTGAGGGCTCTTGCTCTTTTGTTCCAGTGGATTCAGAAATGGAGAATCATAGCAACCACATGTTTTGAGTACTACATAATTAATGGTGGATACTGAGGCTATGTTAGTTGATGATGGAGATAAAATGGGAAAGGACAGCCACCAGCTGTTTAAACTTTAAAATGGCAACATAATTCTGAATTTTCTTGATATAGATACCATATTCACATCAAGCAGAATCAAAAGGATTGTCTTCTTATGGCTGGGAGTCAGCAGGGAGCAGATAATTTCATTTGGATTTAGGCTGCTAATTGTTTGCTGAGAATGTAGTTTAACTTTCTTACAGCTATAGGAGTCATAGGGCAATTTAGCTTCTATTGAAGCGGTGGGAAGTGTAACCTATGAAATTTATAAACTTGTTTTTTTTTTTTTTTTTGATATATTTATATATACAATATATTCACCATTAATATTATATTTATAATTGATCAGAATATTTACACAAATAAAAATAATAATTATATTGTCACAAATATTTGATATTACTAAAAAGGGCTAAAAATCCCAAAGAATATCCACCATTTTTTGGTCAGTAGTATTTTCCAGTATCTGCTACGGCAATTGCCAAGTTAGCAAAGCTGACTGACTGTTCCACCAAACCTGTCGCTTGGCGGACTCCACAAAGACGCTTCTCCGTCCCCATAATAAAACCAACAAACCACACCAACTACTATAAAACCAAAAACCAACAACCCAAAAGCGCTCTGCCGAGCTTTTAAGTGATTTAGGATCTTGAAAATGCAGAGCGCAGCCTTCAAGCTCTCTTCCTGTCCTTCGCTTCCTCTCCTCAAGCCTCGATGCTCTCTCTCTGCTAAACCTACTTTCACCGCTCGCTTCGCCTCCTCCGCTAAACGACACGATCTACTCGATACGGATTCCTCCTCCAATGTCTCTTTCTCACGAGGATTCTGGTCCTTGTCGGTGCCCAGGCCGTGGAATCCTCTGCCTCCTCTGGTTCCCGAGCCTAAAACTGATCGGTTCCAGGTTGGGGCGACGGCTGTGCCGGAGAGCGCCAACGAGGGCGAAAAGTCATCAAATAGCTTGTTTAAGATTTTGGAGCTTGGATTGTTGTTTGGCCTTTGGTATCTTTTCAATATTTACTTCAATATCTATAACAAGCAGGTTCGTTTTCCCTCTCCTTTTCTTTTTTTTTTTTTAAACTTTTTTCCATTTTCTCGTTTGTGTGAGATCCCTCTCTTTCATTTAGGAATGATATGATGAAAAGTGCTTTACATGGTAAAAAGTTTTTTTTTTTTTTTTATTATATACTAGTGTTTGTTTGAATAGAAAAAAAATGTGCACGGAAAAAGATTCTTTGTAAAAAGGGCAAGGATCATGTGCTAAGGGAGTAGGAAATGAATCAGTAGTTGAATTTTAATTTTGTTAAACTCAAATTTGCCCCTCCATAGGTCGATATATTGAGTTGTCATTTTTGAAGAAGGGAATGGACCATAATTTTTTATTGCCATTGCACCTTGTCTCAGGTTCTGAAGGTCTTTCCAAACCCAGTGACTGTCACTGTAGCTCAATTTGCTGTCGGGACAGTGCTCGTTGTTCTTATGTGGACTTTCAATCTCTACAAAAGGCCCAAAATTAGCGGAGCTCAGGTATTGGATTTATCCAATAACGCTTTGGCCATGGTTGGTTCATTCTTGGAATGGGAAACATGCGATTTTTGGAGTAGGATTCCATTTTCTTGTTTGGTTGACAAGGAATCCAATTTTTTCATGTTAGTTTTATATTGGAATATAACTTGAATTTTTAGTGTAATGTTATCCATACTTAAGTGTATTTTTTAGGATTATGATGAAATTTTATTTTAGTTATTTAAATTACAAAGTTAGAATTGGATTTTTTCTTTTGATCTAGATATCCATTTCCATTCTCATTCCATTTCTTAGAACAAAGCATGCCTTTAATGGACTTCTGTTGATAATATTATGGTCATTGACTAGAATCTGGTTGAGGTTTATTTGTGATCATTCTTTTTGACAGCTTGCTGCCATATTGCCGCTTGCTGTTGTTCACACTCTAGGTAATCTTTTCACTAATATGAGTCTTGGGAAAGTGGCTGTTTCATTCACTCACACGATCAAAGCTACGGAACCTTTCTTCTCTGTTGTTCTTTCTGCTATGTTTCTTGGTGAGGTGAGCATTTTATTTGCAACTTTCATTTTGGCCTTATTTTTCAGTCATTTACATTTTTTTGAACATGTTAGATAGGGCTGAATTGATTTGCAAGTATGCCTGTATGAGTGATCATTGCTGTTATTGTGTTGGGAAAAGATTTCTTATTGCTTTTGTAACTAGCTGACCATGTGGGCATCACTCATTTGCGGAAACTAGTTGAAGAGTTTTGTAGTTTTAATATTCTCTAAAGGCTAATTATGTTGCATTTCCTACATGTCATTTCTTGGTTGTACAGATGCCTACTGTCTGGGTAGTTGGTTCCCTAATGCCAATTGTTGGTGGTGTAGCACTTGCGTCAGCTACTGAAGCTTCTTTCAATTGGTAAGAATTGTATACAGATATTTGTGGTGGTCATACTGCTAACCGAAACATTGTTGGCATAGGTTTCTTTTTTCAAAGGGTTTTACTAATGTGATTATTTCTATATGTTATTCTAAATTATGATATGTGAGCTTACTGTTATTTTTCTGAATAAGGGCTGGATTTTGGAGTGCAATGGCTTCTAATTTGATGAACCAATCTCGTAATGTCCTAAGCAAGAAGGTCATGGTTAAGAAAGAGGTAATCCCTGCTTGTCCTGATTCATAAATTTCCAGTCAGTAGTTTATTGGAGATGTTTTGGTTTTGGTTTTGCTTTTTGATTGGACAAATCGTGTTCTCAGGTCTGTTGCATGTGCTGTTAGGTCAATATACTTTTACCACCTAAATTTGGATTAATTTTTTTCTGAATTGATGAATTATTTGTGCTTTGCTCATTAACAGGATTCCATGGACAATATTACTCTCTTCTCAATTATAACAATTATTTCCTTTATATTGTTAGCCCCTGTGGCTCTCTTCATGGAAGGTGTCAAGTTTACTCCTGCTTACCTCCAATCTGCTGTGAGTTTTCTCTGTAGAGCTGAAATTCCAAAAATTTGGGTTTTTTCAACACTTATATTGATAATAAATTGCTATGTGGTTTTTAATATAATATTATTTGTGTGACAGGGGTTGAATGTCAAAGAGGTGTACGTAAGGTCACTTCTTGCTGCTTTCTGCTTCCATGCCTATCAGCAGGTATTGCCTGTTTTGGTCATGAGAATGGTTGTTTTACCTTGTGTTTTTCTTTTACCTAGTTTAATTCTGCCTTATAGAACTTATGTTTCGAGCATTTACAAGTAATCTTTGTAGAGTTTAAATACTTAGCTTCACTAATGCAACTATGCCCCCTCTTACCATGAAAATCTTGGATTTTCTTAGGGTGGCCTAAGTTTATTTTTGACTTTTATATTTGCAAGCTTGCAGCATCTGGAATTATATAATGACATTCTCCACACCTCTTAATTTATGGTTAATCTTTTTAAGGGTATCCATTTGGATAATTGAGAATTTGAAATGAAGAAGTATTTGAATTTGACATTATATTGGTGTTTTTGCGGTTTTTTACTTTGAAGCATAAATCTGAATCCACCGTCAATTGAAATACCCTTCTATCTAATTTCACCGTTCGGGTAATTTCTGTAGTAAAATTGAGTTGATCTCTCTTGTGACTTGTTAGAGATCAATTAACAGCTCCGCTTAATTAATAGAAGTAATGATTAGTTTAAACAATTTGGAAATGAACTTGAATCATGATTTATGATTATATAAACATGAAAACTGGAGGAGGTGAGGCAGCAGAACCAAATGCTCAGCACAATTGTAAAGGATGCTGAACCTTTCGTCTTTTCCATTTGTCTTCCAAACACATGGCCTAGCATGAACAGTGCCCAATCTTGTATGGTTTAAATTTTTGCAGGTTTCCTATATGATATTGCAGAGGGTATCCCCTGTTACTCACTCTGTTGGCAATTGTGTGAAGCGTGTGGTGGTCATTGTGAGCTCTGTCATCTTCTTCCAGACGCCTGTCTCACCTATAAACTCACTTGGTAAATTTACTTTAAATATATTTTCTAATTGGAAAGTGATTTGTTATCCATTAATCATATTGCCTTCTTTTCTGTTGGAAATTTATTGCAGGCACAGGCATTGCCCTTGTTGGAGTTTTTCTGTATTCAAGGGTGAAGCGCATTAAGCCAAAGCCAAAAACAGCTTGAAGTAATGTGGAGAAATTCGGTTTTTAGATGATGGCACGAAAACTTGTTTTGTAGATCAGGCCAGAAAGACAGTCTGATTATGTTTTTTTTTTTTTTTTTTGGGGGGGGAGGATGGGGTTGGGGGTCTGTAATCATACTCATCCTTTGGTTTGTTCATTTACGCGGCTGGGATGATTTATTCTAGCGGACAAGGACACCTGCTCCCAAACAATTTATTGGGTGCAAATATGCAGCTATTGAATTCTGTTTTCTTATCCAAAAAAATGGAAGAAAATCTGTTTTCATTCCATGTTTTTCTTGGTTGTGGTTAATCTGAAATCAGTGTAGTATGTTCATTCTACATTGCTGAGAGGTTCACACACAACCTGTTAGTGACGTAGCATCAAGAAGTAAAAGTCAGTGGCTTTCTCTGATTAGCAGATTGTTTTGTCGGTTGTCATTCAGTAAATGAATTTTTCAGCAATTGATGGGGCGGTGAACCGAATGGTTCGGCTTCTTTTACTGTTTTGGTTGCAGCTCCCGACATGAATCAAAAGTGGGTAACGGCGAGTGGAAGAGCCTTATGGTTTGTTTATTTGTCTTTTTAGTGTATTATTTTCCTTTTGTTTTGCCAAGTAGGTATTCAAAGAAGTTGAACAAATTACACATTGGAAGGGGCTAAATGAAGGCTCATTAAAAACGGACACCTCTGTTTTGTCAATACAATTTCATTTTGGTTGCTGGTTGACATGGGTCCTTGGCATGGGGATTTGAATAATGTGTAATATATATAGTTATAAATGGTCTAAGAATTTGCATTAGTTAACATGTCTTTACTGCATGAACCCAAATTTACTACCTAAAAATTTCAATACAAGCTGGAATGCATACTTCTATTCATTTAGATGCATCGGTTGAGGGTAAATTTTGAGCGATGAATGAAAATTACCCGACTTCAGAACCTTAAAGAACAATTTTAATGGGTATTTGCTGGTTCTAATTTCGGGTAAAATGTTTTTTTTTTTTTTAAAGAAAAAAATCGGGTAAACTTGATCCTTATTTGCGAGCAAATATGTACTTACTACAAAAAATTATATAAATGTAATTCCGAAAAAAAAAATGCAAATTCTGATTATCAATAGCCAATTTTCCTTTCATAAATTGGGAATTAATTTAGTTGGCTATGCAAAATGAATTATATGTCACTATATTTCCAAGATAAATAATGGCTTTAATTTGTATCAATATATTTTTGCGTGCCTCTCACCCTCTTAGCTTAATAGTTTGGAATAATAATATATGAAGCAAAACCAAGATTAATTTTCTTCAACTTTAATGCCATTTTGTATATGTTCCTTTTATACCTGATGTGAAGAAACTTATAGCTATAATATATAACGCAAAACTACATAGCAATATATATATAGCCAAAATATAATAATGCATATGATGGGTGCATGGCTTATAGTCAAGAACCTATTACATCTCGGCTTGGTGAGAGATCATCTCGACTAAATCCAGCTCCTTCTTCACTTCAAAATCCATCATCAAAGGAGTCACATCCATCTCAAAGCTTTTCTCGTCAAGAAGAGAATCAAAGCTACAGCATCCTTCTTGAAACATCTTCTCATCAAAATCAAAATCTTCTGGTAGCCCATTGAAATCACAAGAATTTCGAACCAACCTATAATCATTATCATTATCATCATCATTATTTTGGCTGCACAATTGATTCAAGGCTAGCATTGCTTGGTTTGCTTCTTCTTTTATTGTACAAGTTTTTCCTTGCTGACATCTCCCTGCAGCTGGTGGGACTGATGAGTCCAAGTTCAAGCTCTTTATGTATTCTTGAAGAAGGGATCCTCTTGGGTACTTTAATCGGCACTTTCTCTTTGAATACTGCCTTCTTTTGGTTGCATTCCAATGGTTCTTGATTGAGTTCTCAGTCCTTCCTGGCAATCTTTTTGCAATTTCTGCCCACTTGTTTCCTATTTCTGCATGGGCCTGTATTAGTACCTTATCCTCCTCTTCACTCCATATGTCCTTCTGCAAAACAAAAAATGTCTTACATATACATATCAAAAAAATCCAAGAGCTGAAGTGGCATCATTATCATATGCACCAATATGTGCCAAGTCATAGTTATAATTGTCATGCATGCATGATTCTTTTGTGGTTATAAATCCATTATTATTCTTTCACCAACAGGTTTTGTTTCTATTAGCTTTTCTGTTAGTATATCAGCAGAAAAGGGTATAAAGCTGCAGATAATATGATTGGGGAATATCATCAAATTAAAGCAATGGAACTACATATGATTGCAATGCGTTCACATGTCACTACAGACCTACATGCCATGGCTATCAAGAATATCCGCTCAAGTTAGCCTTTGATCAGACTGGAAAGATGAATTTAATACATCGACTTTCGTTAATTATTTTTAGAAAAAAAAAAATTAAGGGAAAGAAAAAATATCAACCTTGATATCAGGCCTTAGATGGTTATGCCATCTCTCCCTACACTGCTTTCCAATTCTTCCAGGCAACATATGAGCAATGTGAGACCATTTTCTTACTCCATATTGTTGAACCAGCTGAGTCAAGAGCCTGTACACATATATGTACATATATAACCATGCATTGGTTATTCAAAACATATCGACACATCAAAATTAGACCAACTTAATTAGTTAAATATGCGAACTTACCTATCTTCATCAATAGTCCATTGCCCCTTCACTACATTGTTCTTCTTGCGACATTTCCATGTCTTTCTTGAAGAAGGTGGTGCCCTATTCTTATTCACACCAACTTTCTTGTGGTGACGATCATGATTGTTATTAGCAGTGACACATGAGACCTCATCTGGTACCACAAAGTTTATAGGCTTCATTTCTGGGAAGTGTAAGGACATATGGCCATGTTGATTGGATCCCACCACCGTGTCAATAGGATTGTTATTCTGATTAGGAGAAAGGTTGATCAAGTACCCTCCTCCTCCACTTTGGAAATTGTCCATGATCTGGCCATGCCCACCATTACTATCTGCAAATGGCTTGCATTCATAAGCATACAAATAATCCATATTTGTTGAAGAAGACCCATATGGGAAAGCATCAAAAGAATCAAAATTTGACCCAGTTAGGACACCAAACATGGGAACTAATGATGACCCATTAGCATGAAACTGATCAAAATGGTGAAAATCTTGAAGGAATAAGCCCTTTGAGGATGATGATGAAGGTGGTTCAAAAGGGAAAACATAATCTAATTTCATGGATGGTTTATTTGAATAATTATCAGGTTTCTTTATAAGCTTATTATGGTCAAGCTCCATAAGAGAGAAGAAAAGCAAAAATACAAGATTTGAGGTTTTAATTGTTTTTTGTTTTAGACTGGAGAGTACTATTTCAAGGCATGGCTGCTACCTTTATGTTTCTTAATAGGTGAGGTTGACAAGGCATTTATGTTAGAGAGGTTGATCAAGACCTTTGATTATTAGTGATCCAATGGTCTATATTGCTTGGCATTGATTAACACTTGTGACTATTAAACTTCTCTAGCTAGTTAAAAAATTTGGGTGCTAATTCTTGTTACTGTGTCCTTTTTCATGGTTTATTTGGCAAATTAATTGGTTAATATGGTAGTCAAATGATGGAGTCAGAGAGCAGAATCTGGTCCTACTCTATTTGGACATACATTATGAATGCTTATGTGGAAGGACACAATTGACCATAATCTAATTTGTTAAGTTGTTGAAATACATTTACTTTTCCAATCAAGAAATATCATTTCAAATATTGCATAGTATGTGCAAGAGCATATTTGGAAGACCCTTTTGGACAACAAAGATTTTGCAAAAGCATGCATTTGAAATGACTATATAACCTTCCCATACTTCAATTAATGGGAGAGATCAAATTATGCAATTTAGCCGGAAGGTTTTAAAAGGATGCTTATAAAATGTGGTCAGAGTGGTAAGCCTAGTCAATGGTGATTTCTTCTATTTAGTTTTATTATTATATATGCTAATGAAATGTCTTATAAGGTATTATAATTTCTGTGCATTTTATTTGTGTTCGATTACTGAATCATGCTGACATGCTCTATTACATTGACAAACCCTTTTCCTCGCATAAGAATTGTGTTAAACGAAATTAGTACAACCGAAGCCAAGTGATTAGCCTATAAGAAGTAAAAAGGCAACAATTTAATTATGCAAGCCAAACTAAATCCATCTAGATTTTGAAGGGGGGAAAAAAGAACAAGAAAATTCAGAACCACCGCCCACACCCTGATTAATAGAGCTAACTCTTCATCAACTAGAAAAATTTAGAAATTGAAGGATTTGTTTATTTAGTTAATAAGTAGACTTACTTTTCATACTATTGATAATAAAGTTTAAAAGGTTCAAATTTCAATACAAATAAGATTTCTTCTTTTTTTACTACTCTATAAAAATGAATTCAATATAATGGTTATTTTTCTAACAATATATAATAAGAGTTTTGTCAATTTATCATGATTTACACTGATGAAAAATAGATGAATCACATAAAAATAATAATTTGATAGTAAAAGAAATGAGGGCAATTAAGTCATATGACCAGGTATTGGAAATATCAGAATGCTTGAGGAACATGTTGGCAGCCTATTGCTGTTTTACTTATGAATAACACTCAAGAATTGCTTACATATTCAACGCGAATTAGTATTTTATAACTGAAATTTAATTACAACTCGAAATTAATACTCTCTTTCTCTTTCTCACAGTTCATAATGGTGTCAAATTGAACTTGAAATTGTCATTATAAACAAAGTTGGCAGATAAAGAACATAATTAAAGCATGTTTAATGTCATTTGATATGGTTAACCAACTTGTAATAGAGGTCAAGGTAACGCTAAATATTTCATTTATTATCAGGTGTACTTAAATGCAATTACTTAAAAGGATTTTATATATATATATATATATATAAGAGTTTACGTCTACATTTATTATTATTATTTTTATAACTGAATAATAAATGTTTATAGCTTTCAGTGTAAACATTGATTGTAAGTCAAAATAAGAATAACCATAGATGAGTAAAAATTATAGTAACCATTTAAATATCACTTATATATATATATATATATATATATGATAAAAAAAAAAGTTTTCAAGACTAAAAATTAAGTTCCCATGTAGTATTACTTTTCGTTTTGTGTTTTTAAAAATAAAAAATAAGATTTTTAAAATCAGAATTTATTTTTTTAATTTTTTAAATATTTCTTGATAAATAAAAAAAAAAACTCCATTTCAAAACACCTTTATTTAAAGTATATACTCTTAATTGAGATGTACAATAATAATAAATGCTAGAGATAATTAATTTAAGGGTAACATAGTATTTTCTTTATGTATTAAATACATTCATGAATCACTGTAACCTTAAATGACTTATAGTATTTTGAAATGGAGGGAGTATTTTTTTAAAAGTTTTTAGTATTTATTTTAAAAATAAAAATCATATTAACACCAAACAAGCATCTAAATTTTAAATTACAGAATGCATACTTGTCTTTATTATCCTATAAAATCTCCTTCGCCCTATAATTCTCAATTTGATTAAATATTAGAATCCAGAAATTCTAATCGGTCTCAAAGAAGAAAATAGGCAAGAATCTGTTATTTGAATAAGAAGTCATAATATTTTGTTTAATCAATTAACGCCACTTTGAAGTTGGATTTGAGCATTAAGCACAGGAATCCAATCTTACCAGCCCTTCCCTAATGCAAAAAAAAAGAGCACAAAGGAGATTTATTTTTTACATTTTTTTAGTTATTACAATTGAATTGAGATATATAATCATTAGTTAAAACTAATCGCTAAAATAATAAATTTTAGCCACAAAATTCCGTCACTAAATGCTTTTAACGAAAAAATATTTTCATTAGTACAACTTTTGTCATTACAATTTAGCATTGTAAAATTCAATTCCATCTTTACCTTAATGATTGAAAAAAAAAATTTTGCTAAATTTATTTATTAAAATTAAAAATTTCAATTGCTAAATTTATTTTTAAAATAAAAGTAAAAAATTTTCATCATGAAGTTATTGCTAAATTTAAAGTTTTTTTAATATTTATTATATTTTATTAATTAATAACATAAAATTAATAAATTCACTTTAATAAATCAATTATTAATATGCATAAACTTGATTTAATATTAAACTATCAATTTATTCAAATCTAAATATCAAAATACTACATATTTAGTTAAACTTAAACACAAATATATTATCAATTAATTTAAACCCTACAATAAATAAAATTTTACAATTGCAAATATATGAAATATACAAATTAATCTTAATTATTCAATTAAATTAAAACTAATTACACATGAATAATATGTTATTAATTAATAAAATTATATTGATTAAAATAAAAAATTACAAAGTAAAAGAATGAGGTGGCAAAGATTATGGTGACGAGGTAAATGAGATGATGGCGACAATGGAAATACGAAGAAAGTGAAGAAGAGGCAGAGGAAGTGGAGTAGAGAAGGAAGACAAATATTTCAGTCGTTGAAATTCTATTTTCATCACTAAATTATGTTAAGAGACTTGGAGACATAGCTAAACTTACCACTGAACCTTTTTGTCACTAACCCTTCAAGACTAGTAATAGAATTGTTTGTCGCTGAGCATAGCAACAAACCATTCCATTGCTACGCCTTCAACTATTTTCTTGCTAATTTTGGCACCTCTTTTGCACCATAAGTTAAGCTTTACAACACATTTGCCGCTAAGATCCCAAATCTCCTAGCATTATGCTAAGAGACTTGGAGGCATAACGATGAACTGGCTTGTCACAAGCTTAGCAATGAAGTATTTTGTCGCTAAGCCTCCAAGTATTGCCTCATTAATCTTGGCATCTCTTGTGCGCCACAAGTTAGTGATGGATTATTGATTTGTCATTACTCAATCGCTAAGTTTAGCAACAAAATTTTAACAATTTAGCAATGAAACTTATCTATCATTGGACAATCTCCAAATCTCAAAAACTTTATCAATTTAGATTTTGTCATTCCACCTATGCCATTTGATAGCAACGATGGAAAAAATTGTCACTATATTGAGATATTCTTATAGTTAACTATTTTCTTTTTAGTAAATCTCAAATTGCTACATTTGAGCCATTCCTAGAAGATGAAGACCATAGATGTATATATATATATATATATATATATTGCAATGAAATTATTTTGCATTACATATATTTCTCAGCAAGAAGTGTCTCAAGATAGTGATAGAAAACCTTACATGCAATTTATCTAATCCTGGTCACATACTGCTTGCTTGTGAAAGGATGGAACAATATAAAGGGAAAAGAAGAAACCATTGCTTAAATTTCAATTCTGATAGAATGCCCATTATATTAGATTACAGCAAGCAAGATCAAATACTTCCTGTATTACAATCACTGAAGCAGCAATGCTCAAATAATCATGGAAATAACCAAGAACCAAGAAACTCGAGTATATGATCCAGTGCTTTCATTAATGAATAAAAACGAAAACATATCTGTGCTATATGCATCCTTGTAGGAAAGCTTTTTCCAGATTCTTTCCATCAATTTCTGAGTGGTGAGGGAAATCATATGGCATTTCTGCAGCAGAGAGCTATGCTTCTTTGAATAATGTCACAACTTCTTGGCCAACCACCGCATTACCTTCTGGTGTCAGGTGCAAGCCATCACTACAATCAACATGATAGTTAGTCCTTCCAAACAACTAAATTTTTAATTCTACTAACTATTTTGGACATCATAGTTATATTAATTCCTGCCATCTTCTACGTAACAACATAAAGTGTTTCTTATCTAAATATATATAATTTGTTTAAGAAATTTCCCATAATCCACTTTGCAAGTTTTCCTCCCACCTATTTACCATTCCAAGAGAAATTTCTTAAATCAATAAAGGAGTCAAAATAAGACCCCGATATCTACAATAGTTAGATAAACTAAAAAGAGGAAAGGTACCAAACTCAATATGATCACTGGTTACATTCAAGTTTTCGATGTAGCTGCGATAGGCACTGTACCAACTGGAACTAGCATGTCTCACTTGCATCCCCATATACACATATATAAATCTAATTTTACTCATTACACCTTTTGGTCATCCTTATTATTTTCCCCCCTCATGCCAAGAATAATAATTTGGCAAATGATTAAACTTGATAAGATTAACATGGCAACAATTAAAATGGTCATAATAATTTCTGGGTAGATGCTACTTAAGAAAGAAAAATTACATGTCAGCCAGGAAATGGAATGCAATTGCTGGAATAAGATACCAATTTCATGTTTGGTGTACAAGGAATCCAATTCTTTATGACATTTTTACATTTGAATAGTTTGAATTTTGTGCAAATGAAATCTATCTTCAAGCACAATTTCCTTTGCCAATTTGTCATTAAAAT
The DNA here is from genome assembly GCA_949677035.1 of Omphalea diandra. NCBI lineage: Eukaryota > Viridiplantae > Streptophyta > Magnoliopsida > Malpighiales > Euphorbiaceae > Omphalea > Omphalea diandra. The sequence goes on from CATIWR010035439.1 coordinate 89,090, forward strand.
ATATTCAGTTATTTCAACACTTAAATGGTAACAATTGACATTCATTTTTAAATAGCAGCTATAAATATCACAAACCTCAGAAATTTTTTTTGCCAACCCTCTGTTTCCTGCATCTTGGACCATATATCAATGGAGCGAATACCTAGTTCCTTTGCTAACTCAACACATTGCTTTGCATAAACTCCTGCCATTTCATTTGTCCTTTCAGGCAGTTCCATAGCTTTCTCACCATATAAAGACCTGCAGAACAGGATCATATGGTAATTCCAACACTTAACCATATAAAAAAAAAAACCCATAATGTTAATTACTAGCTTAGAGAACAACAAACTTATGATTCCCGAGTTAGAGGCCTACATCTCTGCATCTCAAATGATGAGTTTTATGGAATGACTTGATTAAGGCCACAAATAACAAGTCCTTAGTCTTCTACTGCATTTAACTGAAAACAAGGGACTTATTTATTTATTTATTATTGTAGGTTTCGGAAGCAAGAAGGAATCTGTTTATCTTGGCTTTTGGAAGGACAAGTGCTTGTAGGAAACAGAAAGGAGAACCTCTTATTCTCTCTCTCTCTCTCTCTCTCCCCCTGCTTTCAACCTTTTGCCATTAGAGCTTTGCTCAAGTATAAAACATACACAATTATTAAATGACATATCTTTATTTGAAATATGAAAAAAATGTTAACCACTAGCAATGACAACACTCAAGATGCCAAATTCAATAACCCCCTGTATGTTCCATGTCTATATGTTCTGCATGTCTACATCAGTCAGTATTTTAAGAAAGAGTGGTATCATACTTGGCATACTTGAAGTGACACTCTTCATTAATAGGCGGCAGAGTAATGAGCACAATGGGCGAGCACTCCTGCACCCAGATTCCACATCAGTTGACAGTATACTACTCAGATTCATTGAAGGAGTGCAAACTCAATTATGCATGTGACTGATCCATTATAAAAGTACACAAACTAGGGACCAGACCTAAGGCAAAGAGTCAAACTAGACGTTGTTGTACAAATTCACCAATACAAGTATGGCAGGATATTTATTAATCGTGATGGGCAAACCAATATATGTGTTATTTTGGTTATTCAAATTTAGCAACTGAATCTCTAGCAATAGCCAAGTGTGATCATATCAGAGGGTGAATTCTGACACATTGAATTCACAATTGTCCTGCTGCTCCTAGAATTTCCATATTGCAGCCAAGAGTAGGATTCAGAGTTTTCACTTTGGATAAAAAGTTTGTGTCAAATTTTAGGTATGAAACCATCAAGGTCATCTGATCATCTGGTGTACTTAAGGTGAGCTGGTACAAAAAATATGGGCAAGTTAGAGGTGGTAGCTAGTCTCCCTCCAAGAGATAGTGACAAGTTAGAGTAGTGGCTTTATGGAAACAAGTATAGAAAGGATTCTGGTGGGGGAAACTATATGGTGGCAAGATATACGGGTTAGTAGGACAGGGCTTGAGTTTGGTGCTAAACAGGGCAGCAGCAGTGATGGATGTCATATGCACTTGTACAGTAATAAATACTACAATGGTGGTGATGGACCAAAATTACAGGCGATGATGTCTCTGAGGAAAATGGTAATCAGAGAATATAAATATGTCATAAAGTGGGCATTGAGAAGGTTGCAATAGGATGTTGAAGGCCATGGAGAAGGTGGTGGACTTCTCTCCTCTTGGACATACGATGTGGGTATTTGCTAGAGACAATGATGAAGAAGTAACAAGCAACACAAGTGGCAGTGATAGATTTCAGAAGCAGCTGGACGTGAAGGTAGTAAAGCTAAAATAATGGCCTCAAAGGTAAGATAGCTCTCGCCGTAATGATGCTTCATGCTAGGCTTGAAGGCAGATTTGAGGGAAAAAGATAATGGTGTTTCATGCATTTGGTCATTTTATCTAGGTTCGCTACTTCATTATAAGAAATCACGAATAGTTTAATGTCTTGAAGATCAACATGATTTTTTTGCTCCAACTTCAGATGCCTATTTAACCAGTTGCTTGCCAGTGTTGATATTAAACTGCTTTCATCATGTTTACAGAAAAGTCTGTAGATCAAATATAATCCACCTAAGTATTTAAGGATCCTAACAACTAAAGCTATCCCTAGAGAAAACTTCTATCAGGTCATCTTATATTGTAGAGCGTTCACTACATTTTAGTGGAAGGTCAACAAACGATCAGAAGTAAAACTGAGCATTGCACCTAAACAGAATATAAACATGTCAACGTTGCAAAAACTGAAAAAGTTTGCCTAAGTATGAAAAAAAAAAACCCTTCAAATGCTGAACAATTTTCCTCAGGTTCTCCTTGTATTCATCCACAGGAACATGCTGCCTATCACTGGTTCTCCCTTTGAGAGCTGCATCATTAGGCCCAAAGAATATGGTCACAGCAACTGGAGGTTTTTTTGAATCCTACCAAAGCCATTGCCAATAAACCAAGAAATCCACAACAAAATACTAACTAATAGCAAAAACCCATAAAAGATAAAGAACTTACAAGAGGGAAAAGGTGATGCAACAAGAACAACGCCCATCTAGTGTTGTACCCACCATAGCCACGAACCAGCACATCAGCCTACCGTTATTTTACAAGTAAAAAGATTCAATCTAGATAAATAGAATCTGAAATTAAATAAAAGGTACATCCAAGAAAGGAAGGGGTACCTTGCGGGAATAAGTATCAGCAAGAAAAGCAACCCCAGCCGCCTGTTCTAAACGACTGCTTGGTTATTGAATCTCCAAATAATACGATCTGTGGCTGCATTTTTTTTCTGCTACATTATATATTAATATACTGCTTATGGCGTGGAAAGAAGACCCAAAGAGATCATCAAGAAACTGGGAAGTCAACTGGTCTGTGCTTTGGTGGCGCGTGTTCAACGCACCGTTTTGGTGCCCAGGAATTTGCAGTGTCTATGTGTCGGAATCTCGGTTGAATGGGCAAAAACAAAAAATTAATTGGTGATCTTGTTTGATTAAAAGTCAAAAACTCAATACTAAAAAATCAGATAATATCAAAAAAAACAGTTAAAATCATAATTAAATCAAATTAATTCAATCTTAAATTATTATTATTTTATAAAAAAATTAAAATTATTTTATTTTATTTAAAATTTAAATATTAAAAATACTTCTACCTTATTGGTTTATCACTTTATATTTTTTTATTTTTAAATATTTTAAGTATTATTTGTATATATTTTTAAAAAATAAAAATATTTTATATTAACCAAATTTATTGAATCAATCAAATCACTTAAATTGAAAACTAACGAACCAACTAATGCAGTCACCCATCTAAAATTTACAATATTTATATCTTTTTTAAGTATATTATCAAAGCAGACATCTGAAAAATCTATTATATCTATCATCAAAATCATTTATAAACTTATTATTATAATCATTCATTTGGATAGAAAATATTTTGTTTATATAAAAATTTAATTTTTTATGTATAGTATTTATTATTTAATGTGAAAAATATATTAAAAATAAAATAATATTATGTTTTATTAATTATAGGTGACTATTATTGATCAATGATGGATATCAACTATCAATAATGACTTATAATAATAAATATGCTAATAATATGAGCTTATATAATTTATTATTTATTTATTTTAATTTTATATTGATAAAAAATATTTTCTATTAATTAATTTTTAAACACATCAAACATTAAAAAACATATAAAATATTTTCAAAAAAATAGTGACTACATGTTTAAATTTTAATAATTTATTATACATAATTATTGCAAATTATCTACATAGTATCTAAATTCACTTACGTTTTCGGACAATAGATATCTTAAGATTTAAATCTAAATTTTATCTAAAATCATTATAAATATTTTATTATCAATTTATATTTATTTTAAAATAATGTAAATATTATTGAATAAATTTGAATTAGATTGAATATTTAAAATTTATTGTACATTTATGTTATAATCATTATAACAGTAAAAATGTCAAAAGTATCAAAAAAACCAAGCAAATCAAATAATAATAATATTCATATGGTTCACTTATCACGTAAGCCATCTTCTACTATCATAAGTTCAAAACACTATCATATTCATCAAATTCATTATATACAAGAGCTCTTAATTACACATTATTGTATAGTATTTTGAGAATCAAATTGGTTAGACAAATTAGTTAAATCAAGAATTGGATAGTTGACCGATTTGATTGATTTTAAATTGAATTTTAAAATCATTTTTATATTAATTATATAAATATATATTTTTAAATATTTTCTAAATTTAAAGCTATTATAATAATATTTTGTCTTTTTTATTTATTATTAAATTAATTGAATAAAATTGATTGAACTGATTGATGCGAAAATTAATCATATTACTAATAGCAAATAAATTTAAATCAATCTAAATATTAATAACATATAGAATTTATACTACTAATAACAAATAAAATAATTTATATATGTTATTTTTCTCTTGACATAATTAGATTATTTATTTTTCTCTTGACATATTAGATTATTTATTATTTAAACTACTATGAGTCAATGACTACCAAATCATATCAAGTAAGCAAGAGCCCCACAATAATAAATAAGAGTTACTCCTTTTTAAATTCAAATCTTTCACATTAGTAAATAAAATTATAATTATCTTGATTGAAAGCCTTTTTTTTTAATGCACAGAACAAAATAGCTCTGTCAATAATATTTTTATTCTTAAAGTAAATATTTGTCATTCGTACTTCAGTATAAATTCACATTTAATTAAAATAACTTTAAAATAATAGTCTATTCTATGTAAGAAATAATCTTTGATCTACTCAGAAATATTTCTTCTAAGTAAATTAAAAAATTATACTTTTTCATATCTTATTAAAAATTTGAATTATAAGTTAATAAAATTTATGTATTGCTATCTCTAGTCCTTTTTTCCATACCTGAAGAATTAACACGGAAACTTTTCCTTCCCTTTGTCTTAGTCAAAATTTTCATGTCGTAGCTTGTCCGACGTTTTACTGATGCACTGCAATCTTAAACCACAGTAATGGCAGCAATCTACTTGTCGTTTATATAACAATGATTAGGATATGTCGTGTAGGTAAGCAAAATCCGTGCAGGTAAGAAAAAATCTAGTATTTGAATTTTTATTTTTTTTACTTATTATTATTATTACTATTAATTTTTTTGGTTAGTATTTTTTTTTTTTTTAACATACACAAGTATTTGCGTTTGACTGAGTTATTATAGTAAAGTGATGGATTGTTCCCTCAGTTTTGATCAAATGGTTGATGGCTTCATCAGAGTAAAATAAAGAAAAATTATTTAGTGAAGTTTAACAATTTAAAAACAGTATATTCCACATTCATAAACATATAAAATTTAATTTAAACTGTGAATAAAAAATCTCTTTTTTTTTATAAAAGTGAGTTTTTTTTTTAAAAAATATTTATTATAGGGCACCCTTGAGTTTATTCATGTAAGTAAATATATATTTCCACATTTAGTAATTAAAGATATATCTTACATCGATTTAATTTTAAGAATTAAAACGAATAAATTAAGAAAAAATAAACTTTCTAATTATCGGAACTAATCATTAAAGCTAAATATTGAATTTTTTTTAGATATACTCGAGTTATACAATAGTCTCTACAAAATAAAAATAAATTTGCATGCATGTTTCCACTGAACAAAGGCCGAACTCCCTAGCAAAGAAAAAGCACATCAAAACCTAATCCAGACCAACTCTATCTACTTCCACTCAGTTTATAATGGAAACTTTTTAATACTTGGTTTTTTCTAGTAACTAAATCAGTGATGATATTGACCCTGATATGGAATCTATCCTTTGATTAAGTGTCCATTAAACTGAAAGAAAGAAAATCTTTCTTAATTCAAGCATGATCTCAATTTGGACAAGAGGGTCAGCAAGTGGCTATCAACTTGTATCAGCAACACTTGGATAGTTAAAGGCAAGCAGATTTTCCAAAGACTGAAAAAAAAAAAAAAAAAAACCCATTTAGGTCCTTTCCAACTAGTAGTTAGTAGGAGATAGTGGAGGAAATTGCATGCTTGGCACTAGCATATGCATTCTTGTTTAAAGTGACGCCAATGCAATCCTCTCCACATCCGTCTGAGTGACCGGTGCTGATGTATGGAAAAGCAAAGTGACTAGCCCATATAGGCATGTGCGTTAAAATTATAGTGCCACTCAAAGAAAAACTGGTACAGACATCACTCAAAGAAAAACTGCCAAGTAATAATTCATCGTTAGATTAGATAAAAATTATTATTCGTTATTAAATTAGATAAAATTAAATAAAAGTTATTATTCACTATTAGATTATATAAGATTAAATACCGTTACTTTAGATGAAATTTACTATTCATTATTAAATTAGATCACGTTGTCTGACGATATTATTAAATCCGTCACTATATACAAGTAAGAAATGAGTAACAAAACAAACAAGAAACGGAAAAATAAAGTTTTTTTTTTTATATATAGTTACTATGAAAACTGTGAACTATATTTTATGTCCTTTACTATTTTATCAGTATATGAGAAAAGAGAGAAGCATAAAGAACAAAGATGAAGAAAGTATATAACGGCATATGACATGAGAGTTGAGTATTCTTTTTTATACAAGTTTTGTTAACTTAATTTGCTGCAGATCTTCGGTGATAAAACTTATTTTTCTTATCCAATTGTTTTCAATGTACAGTTCAACAGATATTGTACCTAAAAGCACCAAGATTATGCATGTAGAAAACCAAACTAAGAAAAAATAAATAAACAAAATGGTCAATTAAGCAATAAGATATATGTGAGTTGGAATCTTGAGGACAAGGCATGCTCCACCTAGTGGTAAGCTACCCCAATGGCTTCTGTAAATATCAAGGCAAGGACATACAAAGCAAAAGTGGATTTCTCCCCTTAATAGTGATGTTTACCCAAAGAGATTTCCATTCACCATCCTAGAACCCTTAGTGGAAGCCTGATATGAATGTCATCTGTGTCGCTTGTCAGAAATAATTACTCCCTGAGAGGGCTTTTTTTTTTCTAGGAAAAAAGGGATTGAGGCCTAAAAAAGAGTGTCTGTAAAGATGCTAGTGATCAGATAATGATAGATAATATGTATCTGTTGCATTTCTCGTGCTGCAAGATGACATGCTTTTGATTCTTATCTGCTTCAGTATTTATTACTGCATGAACTAGTCCCATGATTTTTAGCACCCTAAAAGAACTGGTAAACTGCAAGCAACATAGGAATCTGAGACACGCCATTGCCAACTTTCATGCTGGCAACACTTTCTGTTTGGTTCTGCTTTGAATCCACAAAAATCAGAATTCCTATCAAGTGCTCCAAATAAATATCTCATGCATAACAAGTGTGAACCCCTTGCAATGTACCCAAAAAGAAAAAAAAAATTACATAACAAGTGTAAATGGAGACTTTTGAAACAATCATGTTTATTGATAGATTGAGAGGCAAAAAGGATCGGAAGGATGGAATGGTCTTACTGTGGAGCTAATCAAATGAGAAAGCAGATATGGGGGGGAGAAATTGCAGGCAACAAGTCCATGTAAGATGCACCAAACAAAAGACTGTCAATCTCAGAAGAGCATTTCTTTAGAGATTAAAATTGTCGTGTTGTTGCGAAGAAGTAGTCTTCGATGAGAAGATTAATTGATGTTAGACAAAGGCACACCAAAACAGGGAATTACATAGCTCCAAAATGAAAAATACAATCTGGAAGGACTAAGTACGATTATGTTTTCAGGGTCTTAGGGACATTTACTTGCAGATAGCAAACAAATTAAGGTTTGTCATATTGCTCCTTTCTCTTTCTCAATCTCTTGAGGGCTCTTGCAACCAACATAAGAAAATGGAAGGCCAAAAAAGAAAAAGGACTTTCGGCCAAAAAGACGATAGTATAATGCACATATTTTCACTAACATAGAACATGTCCTTTGCCCAGACTACCTGGGAGATACAGAGCAATAAACAGTAACATTGACAAACAATATATTGTTAGAGCCAAACAGACAGACACACACCTACAACAATTATCACTTAGTTACGAACTCTTAGTAAAAGACCTCTCGAGCACATAGACAACTAGACTAACCAGTATCATGCATTAAAGGATTTAGCTTGAAGAAGAACCATGAGCGCTTTGACCAAGGGTTGATGGTCCTGGACTTGGAGTTGGCTTTATTTCAACTCCCTTCCCGGTAGACCAAGGGCTCAAGTCTGCCCTCAGTTCACTAACACGCGGACTATATGCCCTCTGTGAGAGACGTGGACTGAATGCAGGTTTTATATCATGGAATGAACCTGGAGTTGAATTTGTCACTTTAGGACTTTGTGAACGGCGGATCTCACCGCGGCCTCTTGTTATAATTTCATCAAGAATTTCTGCCCCATCAATGTTAGGTGCTCTTGCTTGAGGATCCTGATCCATTTAGATACATATGCCACAAATTAAAGATCAAAACTTCAGAATTAACATATATTTCAGAGTCAGTTCAACATCTAGAAGCAAGGATCCCAGCAACATACACTTTCATAAAAGTACCTAAGTTTCATATTTGTTCAGTCCCGTGGAGTGATAGCACTTCTTTAATTTGAAATCTTAATTCATCCCATCAAATAAGACTCAGGAAAAAAACAGCTTTTGCACCATGTTGATCTTTAAGGAATTCTATATGAAATGAAGAAAGAGTTAAAAGTCACTTACTTCAAATGTCATGTTGTAAGATACAGCTGGAGCTTCCTCATATTCTGCTGCATCCAAGTCTTGAAGATGCACTCCTTTGAAAAATTTAGAGAGCACATACTGTCGTACAGGAACGAGAAGCATGATCAACAGTGGGAAAAGGACCCCAGCTATTGGGATCCACGTTATGCCAAAGCACACAAGCAGGTAACCTGTCTGGAACAAGGTAAAAATGGCTATCGTTTTGAAGGGCACTGTCTCGAGAAATGTTGCATGACACTCCTCCAAGACCCTGGAAGGTGGCAAACCTGAGAATTAGATGTTGAATTCTCCAAGGAATAATCATTAAATTAGATTATCATAACCTTCATCTTATAATGGTTACGCTATTTAAATATTTTTAATTATATTATTTTCATACAGGCATTAATTCATCAAACCAATGCCATAGTGAAAAAAAACGTATCAAATGGGAGATTTCAGATTATTGAAGAGTTCAAAAATAACAGGGGAAAGGAGCATGAGTGTAAATTTACTTGTATCTTCGACTTGGTGCGGTAAAAAGCAATAATATCCTCTCCCAAAATTGGTTTCCTGGCAAGCTTTCAATTGCCATAAAAGCGAAGTATCCCCATAGAACTGAAGTTGGAATCTTCTTCAGGAGAGGCATAGCAGCAACACAACCACCAACCATCAATGCCTGAAGCAGATTGCTGACACGTTGTTCCTTGACTTCAACTTGTAAAAGATCATCAACATCTTTATCAATATCAAACACAGTCTCATCCACTGGGGCGTCAATGTAGCCAGTACTTGAAGCCAGTTGGATTGTTGATTCTTTCAGCTCTTTCAGCCCCTGTATATTGTAAATGTGAGAGGAAAAGGGGAAAGTAAAATTAACGTTCTACTTGTCAAAATTATAAACAGATTAAACTACCAGGGCAGGTGGCAATTGATAGACTAAAGGAGTCTGCATTTCATTGTAAGCTTCTTGCATGTTTCTGTACAATTGACCCAAATTTGCGTTTTTGCGCATACTTCTTCGTGCTGTTGACACAAGCTTATTTCTCAAAAGCTGCTCAAAAGAATAAAAAATACCAAAGCCAGTGACTTGCATGTAGTATTGAGGCAGCAATGCAAATAGACAGGGAAAAGTTTCTTCAGCCCCAGAATTTGAGCATTAAGCAGTAGAGAAAAAAGAAATTAATGGAAAAAAATCCTGGACTTGGGGACCTAGTAATCAGATTCATATAGATTTAGAACCACTGGAATAATCGTTACCTGATGCTTCAATGTAGCTAAACTTTTTGTATGCATTGGAGATTGTGGAATTACCCCATTTGAAGGGGGAATGCCAATGAGACCACATAGGATAACCTGGTCAGGTAAAAAAATTCACCATTAAAACTGAAAAATCACAAGATTGGATTCTGCTTGTGATTTGCACCATCTTCATAGAATATTCATAGGAATAATTGATATTTCAGAGCAACAGCATACCAAAAACCCTAAAAGAAGAAGGTCATAATGATAGCAAGACGGCTTCTTCAAGTTGAATTCCTTTTGTTGGGCAAGTTGAGATGCAACACTGTGATCAAAGTAGTAAAGAACAGCAATCATAGTTGCTGGAATAAGTGCTCCAACAATGTATAAAGGAGGTACATTAGTCATTTCCTGCAGGAATGACAACTATGATCACACTTCCAGTCCTTAAAGGAAATAAAAAAGTTGAGCTCTCTCTCTCTCCCTCTCCCTCAGAGTTAATGCACGTTAAAAGTTAGGAAGTTGCACGCTTGCACTCCAGGACTTACCTTGATAACTGTCCAATTTGAGTATGCGCCAGGAGACCATGGATTCGGACTGAATAGCCGTCTTGGGATCCCTTTTGGAACATCTTCCACTGGTATGTAAGAAATTGCTGTCCATACAAGCACCATAAGTGGAACTCCATAATCAGCAATAAATCCTCGTAGCCACCCTTGAAAAAATTAAAAATTAAAAAAAAATTTGTTAAGTCAAAGTTAAGGAAATAAATATGTAAAATTTCCGTAGGCAGGGGAAACCAAATAAAGACAATTGTCCGATTTATATAAATAAAAAAGACAAGTTCGACAACACAGTTGCATAATCAAGGATTTCTATAGAACTCGTGATCCAGAAGATGCAATAGAGGTGGTTTTGTCATTTAAACCATAATGCAATGTCCAATACCTGTCCCGTAACGCCAGGATCTAGCTTTACGGCTCCTTAGTGCAGTCCAAAGAAGGCCAAAGGACAGAACTAATGCAAACATTCCATTGCCAAATCGCCAAGAAGGTTGTAGTGCAGTCTGATTCGGATTTTCCCTTTGAGGTATGCCAAACTCCTCCACGACACCCTAAAGGATCAAATTTATTAATTGAACACAAAATGACTAATCCAATTGATATTATGCAAACACATTTGAACCTCACAATTAAAATGAATCTATATGCAAGTACTCAGTACTCACCCTTATGGCCTGCTGCATAAAGAGCATTGCAATAAGCAGACCAAACAATTCACCAGCTACACGTGTGAATCTATTGATTATAGAGCAGGCACCCAATATCGCCAGCAAGAAAAGCAACAAGGCTGTCCACACACAAACCCTGAGAAACAATTGAAGTGAAAAACATACTTCAAAATCAACAGTGAATCACACAATGAATATCAGCTAAGATTGTTCAAGTAAATACCATCCAGTCCATGCCAAGAAGAGATTAGGCCCAAGATCCTTCCTGTCCTTGGCAAAATTGAACATAAATGTATACATCAACACTGTTGGCTCAGCAACCCCCAGTATGAGGAGGGGTTGTCCTCCAACAATAGAATGGATTATGCCACAAAGTGCCGTTGATGCAAGAGTTTGCACAGCAGTCAGAGTTCCATCTGCAAAATGAGATCAAACAAAGATTGTCTTACTAGATGATAACTGAAACACCAATAACAGGGAAGTTGAAATGGATAAATAATATTTTAAACCTGTATTTCTCTCAAGCTGTTCGCCAAAAGATATGACTGGAATAGCTGAAGCAAAAAATATATATGTTGTTGGAGCAAGGATCCTGAACGAAAGAAAATAGTGTGATAACTTTGACAAGACAAATTTGAAACATAGTAATATCTGCAATTGGTGTCCTCAAAATTAACACAACTATGCAATGAGTGGTCAACACTATCAGAATGTCTTGCAACAATGGGGCACCTATTTGTAATTAAAGATGACCATCAGGAGTCACAAACCTGATACCCGCGAGTAAACCACCGGTCCAGTCTTGCTTGTAGCACACAAGTCTTCCTTTGAGATCATTTTTTATCCCACGAAAGGGAACAAATGTTTCCTCCATGATAGCCCAAAAATATGGTGAATATGAAGGAATTATGTTTTATCTTTGAAATTCTTGTTCAACAAACTACTAATTAAGATAAACAGAAAACACAACTCCAAACTTGATTACGTTTAAGTACTCGAGAGGCCAATATGGTAACTAAGATTGCATAGGTGAAGGGAATTAGAATCTATAGGTAGAAATAAAACAGGAATATAATCCAAAACTGATCATTTTTGGTAATATAACTCTGTAGCTAAATGTATAAAGTTGAAGAATTTTGCGTTAGAAGGAATATATAAAGAATGAGTACTGTATTATTTGTTCTGAAGGAAAAAAGAATCAGTTAGCTATTGAATCAAATCACTTAAAATTCCATGTTTCAGTTAAGAATCGAGTATGTTAGCGAGCAGAATCCATGATTGAAATAGAATAGTCTAAATTAACGGAAAAAACAGATACTCTCCATATGCTCAGATCTTATTAGCGTTTGACTTCGCCAAAATTGAGATCCATTTAACACTAACTGTTTACTTCATTATCAAGAAAGGCTTTCTATTCATCAGGTACGTCCCGCCAAAAAGCACACTAACAAAAAAGAAAACACAGTTGATAGATTCAAATTACATGTTAAAGTTTCAAATACCAAAAGTATTCAAAATCCTTGTCAAGCTCAAGAAAAGTAAGGATTAGAGAAGAAAAGTCACCAAATTTAGCGAAAACCCATTGTGAAAGACGCCATTTTTATACTTTTCAATACAATTTGAAGCAAATGGGCATTAACAGAAACTTACAAAACTACACAGAAACTTTAAACAGATGCTCCAGAAGACAATTTAACGAGAAGCCATGAGCAAATGGGCATTAATCAAACAAGAAAAGAATCAACAAGAAAACTAAAACCCAGATTACATTATTCAAAATAGACTCTATGTAGCAAAAACACGAGCAATTTGCAAGGAGAGGAGAAGACTGTTGACAAAGACACAGAGATAAAAGAGGAAAAGGGGCACCAGGGAAATGAAATGAAGCGATAAAGAAGCACAAAAGTGAGAAAGAAAGAAGTATCAACGAAGAGATATTTGCACACAGATCGCAATGGA
>CATIWR010035454.1:0-16753 GCA_949677035.1 Omphalea diandra
TAGTCTACTTATTTTGTTTTTTTGATTTATCAATTGTTAAAGTGTTTTTTGTTTTATTTTATGTTGATTTGTATGATTATTTTTATTGTTTAGGTATTGTAGATTTGTGGTTTATTTTTTGTTAATTTCAATTATGTTTCTTATTGTGTTTGATTTTTGTGGTTTATTTTGTTGTTGTTTTGTTCATTTTTGAGTTTTGTTAATTTTTATTTTATTTATTGTGTTGTTTTGTTTCCTCAGCTGTGGATGTTCCTTTTTTTTTTTATTGATTTGTACTGTTGCTTTATTGTTTATTTGTTGTCGATTTGTGTTTGATTTTGTTGTTATGATGATGATTTGTTAGTTTGAAGTATTGTAATTTACTCTGTGTTGATTTTTTATTATTTTTTTATTGTTTATTGATTTGTTATTTTTTTGGTTGCAAGGTATGAAGTATAAGGTGGAATCTGATGATTATTTTACAGTGAGAATTGCAAATCCTTTTGATTACAATGAGATTAAGAATTTGAAGGAGAATCTTAAGAAGAGCTAGTTGAATTTGTTTAGGGAGAGTTGTTTTGGGAATTTCAAGTTGCAAGTGCAACTTATTCATTCTTTGCTTTTGTGAGAAGTGAAACTGCTAAACCTAGGTGAGTTGTGGGCTTGTGCTGGGGGAAAATACTAAAGTTTGTCTTTAAAGAGTTTGTTGTTGTTACAAGGCTAAAGTGTGTACGTGAGTATGATAAATAGAAATTCCTTGAGGTTTCTGGTGGTATTTTGGATAGGTATTTTGGTTCCTTTAAAAAGGTGAAAAAGCAAGCTATTGAAGATTACTTTTAAGCCTAATTAAGCTAAGTTAAGTCATGATGAGCACATCACGAGCTCAAGGAGGGGAGATTGTAACATACCCAATTGAGGTATCAACTTAAGGTGTTTCATATCTAAAGGTGTTAGCTTTAGGTACTTAAGGATTATAAAAATCCCACATCAAAAGTTAATAAGAAAAGTTAGCATCATATATAAGTTTGGGCCCAACTATTACTGTAACTTGAGTTAACCATTTTAAGCTACATAGTTTAACCATTATTCACAACTTATACAAGACAGTTGAAACTAAGCCATTACAAAAAGTGTTTGTCCAACATATCAAGCTCGTCAGTTAGAGCCTTTATGCGTTGGAGGTATTTAGGTATGTAATAGCACTTCAACTCTTGTAATTTGATATACAATTAAAGTTTCATGTTTTGAGAAATAGATCTAAAGGCATTTGATAATGTGTTCCAGACATCATAAGAAGTGGTTGAACCAGTTATATACAAATAAACTTCCTTGGATAGTGAACATAAAATCTAAGATAATAATAACTAATCTTTTTGGAACTAGTATTTCTCTTGAGGATTTATAGAAGAGGGTATGAATTTGGACATTAGCAGGTCAACCATAAATGACAGCGTGAAATGAAGAAAAAGCCTAAAGCCGAAGGCCGAGCTCAAGTTCAGGAGCATACTTTTTTATTTGATGATCAGATCCTGTTGAGTAATTTAAGTGAAGGGAAAAGGAAGGCTAACAACTTCATCAACAAGACCTTCAAACACTGAGGGATTATCGTCCATGGGATACTTATAAAAGACATAAATTTAGCTCCTTAAAACACCAAAAAGAAATGACAGGAGCTTTATTCAATGCTTTCGCCTTCTACAATCCAATCTATATGTAGAGGTATCACCGCAAGCACCATAGGTATGGATATGGATAGATGTGATGGCCCAGAGATAGGATGACAGTTAGATGATTGTAACAATGTAATACAAGGTTGCCTAGACCTTGCGTCTTCATTTACTAGCTAGATGCGAAAGGTTCATGTGTGGGTCTTGACTCTTACTTTTCTTTGAGTTAGACCAAGTAAGCTTTATTCAGGTTACTAAAGTCTATAGATTTCGCTCTATGTCTACTAACCAATCAGGAGAATTATCTAATGTACTTTGCTTTTAGAAGCTTGTTAACTTCTCTTCAAAGAATCTTTGAATACTATAATTCACCTAATACTCATAAAAGTCCCTTGCCAAAACCACTAAGGCAAGCACTCATGATGAAGTTGATCCCACTATTTTAATTAGGAAGCCTAAATAAATAGTCCTATACTCCATAAAGTCTGAATATGTTCTCTGACCGAGATCCATAATCCTTCACTCTGCAATATCTAACTATGGTTCTTTCAGATGTTGCGTGGTCAAGTGACCCAGACTAGAGCAAACTATGAAATATGGGTGGATATAAGACCCACATATGTTTATTCTAACTCTCTGTTGGTCAGTAATGACTTAGAAACCAATGAAGATTAAACTCCTAGTAATATGAGGAAAATAACAGGCACCCCTTTACCTCCAAATGATTAAAATGTGGAAAGAACAGTCCAAGATGGTAATGGCCACTCCAGAAGAAGGTTAGTATGAGGGTCAGTTTCGACAATATTTATCCCAATAGAAATGGTGTAATAAATACGATAATCAAACAACTCCTCTTAGAAAATGCTAGTTGTTTTGCTCAGTCTGAACCCTCCCTAAGTACTGATTATGACTCCACTAGTCCAACTACTGCATGTTACCCCCAGCCTTCTCTGGTAGCTCATTTGGTATAAGTGGAGCAGGCTTATTTTATAAATGCACCCACTCCACTAAAAGGACATCGAGGTCTTATATTTATTAACTGTTTTGCTTTCCGAGAACTCTCAATTTCAGTCCATCGAATCTATATATTTTTCTAATAACAATTGTGGAGCTCTCTTAAATAACCATACGAGCAAAGATGGTGTGTTTTTTTTATAATAAAGAGTCTAGAATTAACCGATGGATTCTTGTGATTCAAGGTAGTAGTGCCAGTATTGGAAATCTTGGCAGCGGTGGTGGATCGACTAATCTTTGCAACTGTCGTTGGATGCTTATATAAACCATTCCATCATACTTAAGACCATAGTCAAGGAAATGCAACCTTTTTTACAGCTTTCGACTGACATCTTAAAGTTCTGGCTTTTGTCACCTTTTGACATGTAGAAGCAACTTATAGGACAATGTTGAAGGTAGGGCACAAGAATTTAAAAAAACAAAGAAGTGAGCATAATGCTTCATTTGATGGAAACACAAGGTTTTTTTTTTTAATTTCATCAGTAGGATTTTTTAGGGGCACTTCCATTACAATGACTTCACTCTGAGGCCTGCCTCTCACCTACCCTCTACCTAGACATTTCATCCTAATTATTGCCTAATGAGTGCGAAATCAAAGTAAGGAAAAAAAAAGATGCACTCTAGCCTATTCTAATAGGATGGAATAGACCTATTTGACGTCATGGATGACACTTGATTAATTAATAGGATGTGATGGGACACTACCATTATTCATTCATTCATTCTCCTTCAACCTTACACGATTATTTAAAGGGGGCCTAGATCTCGATCAAATGCAACTTGCTATTCTTTTACAGTTTTTATGATTAGTAATGTCTTTTATAAGGGGAATGGGTTAGCCATGAAAAACATTTTGTTTAATTATATAGTAAGGTACTAACAAATGTCAAATTAATTGAAGTGTTTAATCTTCTCCGATCAAAAGAAGAGGAGTAAGTGGATTGGCGAGAGGCAAGTTGTAAAGGTGTTGAACTACATCACATGGATGGCAGGAGAAAACAAATGTTTGAAGTAGGTCACTTTATCGATTCTCATATGTTTATTCATGAATCAAAAGGTTGTTGCAGATGCATGTTAGAAGAGGAGATGGATTTCCAAGGAGGATAGGGAATTTAGGAAGGCATCAAATGTTAATCTATTTGCTACTTAAAGAGGGTCATCAGGTCAGGTCAAAGGGTGCTCCGATTCCTTTTCATTGATTTTAGATCCAGCTAATTCTAATTGGATAGGAAAAAATTTTTCTCTCTGAAAGTGATAGATTTCATTCTATTTTAAGTCTTTCATCCTTCCACAGTCCACTATTGTATGGATCCGTCCTAAGTGGCATTAGAACTCACCTAACGGAGGAGGAAAGAAAAAATGTGCACTTTACTCAAGCTTAATAATCTACCTTTCCTTCCATATAGCTTGTCTGTATCAAATGTATACCCATCTATTTCTTATGTGCAGAGGGTGAAAGCTTATGGTTCTTTGTGGAAGTATCCATAATATAAGTAAAAGACCTACCTTAAAAGGCTATGATATAACACGAATCCTTCAAAAAACCATCATTAACCGATAATTGATCTTCGCTAGTTATTGGAACCATCATTGACTAACTTAAACCTTTGGCAGGAGGAGTTATAAACAATAGTGGGTTAAAGAGGAGAGGAGTAGAAGAAGAAAAGAAATATGTCCCTTTTAAGAGAGATCACTAAATAGGCATAAATAATTCACTGAGTTTTCTGCTTTAACCATTACCAAAGACGATACGGGTGAAAGTCAAATAAGAATGAAAGGGCTTTAAAGTATGTAAATTAAGGGGTAAGAGTTAATTGGTAATTGGTGAAGAAAACAATGGGCAGTCAAGTCAAAGGTCCAAAGTAAACTCACATGGCGAGCTCCTCCCTAATAAGGTTACTACTCTAGCACTAGTAGTAGAGACAGTAGCTTCATAAGTAGTTTAGCTAGTCGATTCAGTAATAGCTATAGGAGAAATTGAGTCTTGATGTAGTAGTAGTATATTCAGTAGAAGTTATTGATTGTGTTGACAGAGGAGTAGTGTTGGGTACAGATGAAGCAGTTGAAATTTTCCTAACTTCTGTTTGTTTTGCTTTCATTGCACTATAAAGGAAAACCCACCACTATGGGAATTGTTACCTTTTTGGGATGGCCCACCATGGGAGAACCCCCCTACTAATAGGAACAATGAAAGACCTAGTTCTTTTTGAATAGCTTGCCATTCTTTTGACAAATTGGCAGCTTATTACTCGTCAATTGTGGTAGTTATAAAAAAGTAGCTAGGTGGGGTGAAAAGATTCAAAAAAGAAGTCTAGGATAGTAGGAAATAAGAGGAAATCCATTCCATCTTAGCTTGATCTCGTGTCTATTCTATGACATGGATCCCCATTTCAAATGACGTGGGAAGTATCTAGCCAAGTAGTATCCAGTAAGCGAAAAATAAGTCAAAGATGAATATCTCTTCCCCCTCCCCTCTTCAATCAATACTTTAACCTCTATCTCTTTTGCCCTTTTTTGTGACCAGTTTTGTATATTAGCGCAGGGGCTATGAAAAAGACATTTCGAAGCCATAGTCATTCTGTGAAACTTAAAATAAAAGGTAGTTATCTCAATAGCCTAACCTACTTGCCTTCATGCTAGACCTCATTAGGGACAACCGACTCCATTAGTAAGAAAAACTAAAAAAGGTTGGCTTCCTAATCAAGTTAGTTGATCCCTTTTTCCTTAACCCTTCATCTAGTTGTCCTACCTAGTAAGCCATAAAGAGAAAGTATTGTAACAGAGGATTGTACTTTCTTACTAGGTATAAGGTTAAGTGTATCATAACTTTCTTTTCCTTTAAATTCATGTCTTATAGCCTAGTTATAAGATTCCTTACATAGGGAAGGGCTTTTTGACTATTAAAACATGTGTTCCTCTTATCCTTCCTTAACCATATCTCCATCATTAGTGGACTTGGCTCGACACCAAACACACATTGGCCAAGAAGAAAAGAAGGTCGAAAGCATGCAACTTTTGTCTTAAGCTTTAATAGACCCTCAGGGAAGATGAAAGAGAAGGAGAACCTTGAGAAGGAAGCTAAGTACCCAATATAGGGTAAGCAAAGCTAAAAAAAAAAGAATTAAGGCATTAGGCTTAGGCTTAGACTTAGACTTAGGCAAAAAGGAAGATAACTCAAAAAGCTATGAGTCCTTACTCAACTAGAATAAATACAGTAAGGAAGGGAAATGAGAGTCCTAGCATGAAAAGATAGTATTTCTTATCCTCTTTTATTGGCCTAATAACAAGAAAAACAAGAAATGAGAGGTAAAATACATTTTGTTCTATGCTAATGTGCTCTAACCTTTAGGAAAAGTGATTGAGACATCATATTTGGTATAATACATCCTACCTTACTCTAAACCAATACGAGCTATGATCAAGAGAATAGATAGAGCTAATGGGTTATAATTCGTTATTTATTCCTCTAAACTTATAATTGGAAGAAAACTACAATCTAATCTATTTCATTATGTTCTTCTCCTCGCTAACCACACATAAGGTTTAAGCTCAGCCACAAGGGTAGTCTCTCTATCAAGCCTTATTGCTTCAGTCTCTTTCTCTTTATTTACATTCCCCTACGGATTAACAAACCTTTTTACACTTTCTTTAAGCATTACCAAAGTTGTCATATAAATTTGTTGAATAGGAAAAAATCCTCCCATATTAATATAGATGGGGTAGAAAGGTTGAGCAGAGGTAGGCAAGTTTGTAAGGCAGAGTTCCTCAACTTACTCCTTTATTTTTTTTAAATGACCAAAAGCACTAGGTGTGATCTAGTTCTTATTCTAAGTGTCTTAAAGTCTGCTTATCTTATAAAAAAAATAAAGTTTTTAACCTTTGCATATGAGATTACTTGTAAGCCTTACACCTCTCTTTACAAAAGGACGACGCAAACGTTCTTCTTACAGCTATTAATCAACTCCTTTTATAGCTTTGTTCCTTCTTTGCTCAACATCATCCTTTATAAATGCCAAAATTGAATATAACCTTAGTTGTGATTTATGCCTTATGCAAGCCTGCCTTTAAGTGGTAGGGGGAGTAAGTAGTATAAGGATAAGGTCTTAACTCTGCCATCTCTTTCTATCTACTTTCAAAGGTGTTTAAATGGCCATTATCCAGATGAACTGATAGACTAGAGCAAGTAGGGATTATTGTTGCTTTCATAGCGCTTGCTTCTATCTACGTATGGTGCTCCCTTTATTTACTCCTTGTTTTTGGTTCTTTGGGGCAGGGCTCTTCTACTATTTTTAACTTTTATTTTAGGGGTAGTAACTAACTCACAAGCTCTGGGTTTCTTGCAGTGTTGCCTTATGTTTGCACTTGCTTGAATGTCGATACATTACGTTACTAGAATAAGCGGTTGGTTATTGTGTTACAGATCTCAACAGAAGGGTCTTTTACTTTTCTTGCGGAAGTGACCTTGTTTGCTATTCTATCACCCCTCATCTGGCCTTTACTTGATGAGGCTCATTTACTAAGATCAATAGTCGAGTTATTGATACGAACAAGGTTTGATTGATCCTTAACCATATGCTAAAGAATAGTTGCCCAAAATCTAGCAAACCAATTATTGCAATTTTGATCTTTAAATCTCAACTAGACCTCTAGAAAACTTGTTTCTAGCAACCTAAGTTATACAGATTCGAAGTTGTGTTAACTCAAACCCTAAATCAACCAAGCCAATTCAAGATCAGAATTAATAAGTTTGTGAAATTATTAAGCCTTCACTTAACAATCTCACTAAGTCCACTCAAGAACTCAAGAAGAGAATTTAGTGTCACAAGCAAAATTGCTAATAATAACAATATTGATTGAATGAATGTCGTCTTGGCAGAATAAAAATGCTATTTATAGCCTTACAATGCTTAATCCAAAACCAATTAGGATTTAGTTTACAGTTCCTAATAGAATTCAATATTTCATAATGTAATAAGGAAAAGACAATCCTAAACTAAATAGGAAATCTTGCAAGAATCTTTGACTTTAGGCTTTATTTCCTTACTTACATGACTGGGGCTTCCTTTTATATGCCTTGAGCTTGTTTTTACATGCCTTGGCTGAATTGAGTTATGCTTGGGTGTTCTCCATAAGTTAGGCTCCATTGTATTAAGTTAAGTGCTCCATTTGAAGAGTTTAAACTCTCATCAACTTTTAATTGGGCTTCACGCATCCTTTGCTCTTCTTGGGCTAATTCAAGTGTAACTCCTTATTGTATGAATGCTCCAATTGCCTCCCTAAACTTTTTTAGCCTTCCGCTTATGATTAGACCTTAAAGTTGAAGTGGATCATTTGCTAACTTGCCTTGGCTATTTTCATCAGTTACACTACCACTACCCTTTATCAAGTGGGTTTACAAGAGTTATGGCTTTCCCAACTAGACAACTTCTGGTGAATAGAATGGATTTTGCACCCCCTATTATATGGTACTAAACTTACTACTTTTACTTTCACTAGCAAGAGAACTTCTGCTTGTAACATACCTTCCCTTATGATATGATCTTACTTTTTGAAGCAAACACATTTCACTGCCAAAGGAGCGGAGCGACACAAGTTAGAGGAGAGGTGAGAAAAGTACTTTGCCCTCACAACACTCACTCTTCTAACTTGAAATATCATAATAAAAGTAATGCTTTTGAGTTCTATTGTCTTTAATATTGTAGTTTTTAGTAGACAAAATGGCATACTCTACTACTTGTTGTTTACCTTCTAAGTAGAAATATCATAATATAAGATAATACTTTCTTCCTCCTAGCTACCTTAGAGTTCCAAATCGACAATAGTTTGTTGGAAGCTGATTCAAAGCAAAGTCAACAATCATTCCCATTGGCATAAAGTAATCCCTCATTTATAGTTCATCTAGTTTTTGTTTGGTGGAAAAGACTTTATTTAATGAGTTAATAAAGCATATTTTTACCACTCGCTTAAAAGAAGACCTTATTGCTGCAATTGAAGAGGCTTATTTTGATTCTTGATAGGCAAGCTTCAATTGTAAAGGGGAATATATATACATTTTACACTAACTCAAGAGCGAAAGTAAGAAAAAAAATTGGTAGTCCTACCTTGTATGGAACCCTGCTAGGGAGCTCTCATTAACTCTTTATTATATCCCTTCTCGGCCCTTAGTCGAGAGGAATGAATTTCATCTCATGGCCCATCTTTGACTTAATAGACTACTTAATTAGCCATATCAGAGCGTAGAGTATATGAAGCTTTTTCAATGGGGATAGCCAGCTACTACTTATTTTCTTGTTCATGACTTTGTTGCCTCCTCTACAATTGGCTCAAATGCGAAATAAATTCGACTATTCCTAGCTTAAAATGAACTCCTTGGATCTGTTAATGAATATTTTGATACTAGGGAGCTCACTTAACTTTCTAGCAGAAACTTCGGATATACTTATTTACCTTAAAAGAGACTGAACCACTAATGGGTAGTCTGTAAAGCTTGAAAGGACATAACGAGATATGAAATGGGCTTAAGGGCCTATTCCACCAACATCAACTAAGGAAAGCATGATAGATGAAGACAGAGATATTTTATCAAAAAAAAAAATGTAACCATAATAAATTCATTCATAAATGATATCATATGTTATTTAAATCCCAAAAATATATTAATGATCAATATTTAAAATTTATTAATAGTTACAATATTTAAAATGCCACATTAATATCAAATACATTTATTTATACATTATGCCATAAATTATTTCATAGTCTACATTTTAATATGCCACATTAATATCAAATACATTTATTTATAAATTAGGCCATAAATTATTTCATAGTCTACATTTTAATACTCAATGTGAATATAAAAAATATTGATTTTTTTATTCTATTGACATTTGTAACATATTTATGAATATATACTCTATATAAAGTACAAACTTTGTGAAAAACCATAGTTATTTATCCTCAAATTATTAATAACAATCATTTATTGATTCTTATTGCCATAAATAATTTATTAATAATTATTCATCAATACATTATTTTAACACAATAAAGTAAGAGCCTCAAATTTAATTGCAAGTTATAATGTTTTAATAATTATTAGTTACAATATTTTACATACAAATATTATTCATCAATGACAATTAAATTTATTCATAAATTATGCTATAAATTATATTATAAATTATTTTATTCTCTAAAAATGTAACCACAATATATTCATCTATAAATTATGTCATAAATTAGATCATAAGCTTTTTAAACCTCAAAAAATGTAACTAATGATTATTATTTAAAACTTAATTGTCAGTTATAATATTTAAAATATCACATTAATTCTAAATATATTTATTTATTGATTATGTCATCTACTTTCTACACTTTAATATTCAATATGAATATAAAAAATATTGATTCTTTAGTTCATTTGAAAATTAATGATATTTATAACATGATCACAAGCACATATCCTATAAAAGTACATACATTGTGAAGAAAACCATAATCATATATCCTTTTTACTTCGTCCTTTCTATTTTATAAATTGTACTTTAATTTGTTATTTTCACTAAATATCTTATGTCAAATATTATGACATTTTATCTACTCCCTTTTTTGGCTTATACATTTATGAGGAATTAAAATTAGTTATGTATTTTAATTATTTATTTTCATACTTAATAGGAAATAACTTGATAAAAACAAAGGCCAATAGTACTCTTTAATCGAGAATCTAAATTCAAACAAGGATGACTAGAGAATTAAAGTGAGAATGTTGAGATTTCGGGAGATCTGTTTCAAAATCGAAATTTTAACACCGAAATAGTTTTTCTTGATAAAAAGGTAACACAATTACATGTTTAACTGAAAAATTATAAAAAAATAGGTAAGAGACTTTTATTTATTATTCTATTCTATATTAATTTCCTTTCTAACTTCAACATAGGTAAATTACATTCATGCCGTCACTAAAGAAAAATGTAGCAGCTTCATTTTTGAAGATTTTTGAAAGAAGAGAAAATAAAAAATATAAATTGAATCAAATAAAAAAATTAATCTTTGCTTCAAAGAAGAAAAGTATTGAAATAAAAATATTTAAAATATTTAAAATTTATTTAAAAATTTAAAATATTTGTTTATTTTTATTCTGCAAGAACATATTTCAAATACTCATTTTATTACATATAGTCATTTGCTTAAAAAATAAATTATACTTAATTTATTAAATATTCAAATGAAAATAAAAAATTTTAATTAAGTTTCATTTATGTACTATCTACTTGATTAAAAATGACTTCTTAAAGAAAATTATTTTTCTTAAAAATGAGAAAAAATTACATAAATAATAAAGAACCTAAATATATATATTTAAAATATATTTTAAAGAATAAAAAATAAATAACCATACTTAAACCAAGATCCGTTGGTCTCTAAGGGTTTGTTTGGATTGATGGTTTATAATAGAATGAAAGAGAATAGATTGATTTAGAAAATAATTTTATGTTTGGATAAAATGGGCTGGAGTGGAATGAAGTGGTTTGAAAGGTTTTAGTAAACCTTTCCAAACCCACCCAAACTAACATATTGAAACACCCCAAATTCCGTGGTTTTGAAAATAAAAAGATGATTTTGCCATCGTTTTCAAGTTTTTGGCCAAAACGTGTTCTTTTCTTTTTTTTTTTTTTTGTTTTTACTTTTTTCTTTTTTTTTTTTGTATTTTAATTTAATGATAATAATAATCAAAATGATATTAATATACTAATCAAAATTCCTACAATTAAAATTTATGCCCAAAATATTTAATTTTCATAAAATTAAATTCTTCATCCATAATTAAATTAATTTTAATAAAATATATAAATTAACATGTTTATATTAATTCTCATAAATATAAATATAATATTTTTACTTAAATAAAGTAACATTAACATAATTAACTTAAAAATCATTTAATTTGTTAAATTAGTATATACAAGTGTATTTTTGTCAATTTTAAGTTAACATTTCATTGCATTCTATTTCATTTCATTGCAAACAAACAAAATTAATCTCAAACAATTCCTTTCCATTCCTATCATCACAAATACAAATATAATTTAACATTTTCTTTCAAAACCTAACTCATCTATTTCATTCCATTAATAATATTTTCAACTTTTTTATTTTATTCCATTAATAATATTTCCAACTTTTATAAACCATCAATTCAAAAGCCCTAAGCCCGTCACAACACTCTATCTAAAAGAAGCTCAAAAGTCTAAAGCGGCTTTGCAGGCGTACTGAGTAGGTTGTCTTGCAATCTCTCGTCCGTCTCCTTGATAAATAACTTGCCATTTCTCTGAACATCAATCACCACCCACCATAACGCAGAGACCAAATTAGCTATGCCCACATTCCCTCTCGAAATCATTATCCTCATACTCTCCAGGCTGCCTCTGAAGCCTCTTCTAAAATTCAAGTGTGTATGCAAGTCATGGCATTCTTTGATTTCCAGTGATCCTTATTTTGCCGAACTCCAGCTCGAATATGCAAAGCGTGACCCTTATCTCAACCCCCATGGGCTTCTTCTCTCCACTGATCTTCTTCAGTCTATAGATCTCGAAGCCTACTGTAATGGCGACGACTATAGTATTGTAGCAAGACGTCTCAGCTATCCAGTGAGAACTTCTCGAACTGACGTCAAATTCGTGGGATCTTGCGATGGATTGGTTTCTTTAGTTTTCGATTCTAACCCACTTGTCATTGTGTGGAATCCATCTACTGGAGATACGAGGGAGTTGCCTCCGGGGCGTTCTTTTCCAGCTGGTCGGCTCTTTTTCGGATTCGGATATGATCCGCGCCTTCATGACTACAAAATTGTTAGAGGCGTAGTTACCTCTGCTCAAGTTGAAATGGAAATTTTTGCCCTGAAAGGTAACACTTGGAGAGCGCTTCAAGGCCTCCATTGTAGTGATGCCTTCTGGGGCTTAGCTACTTCTGTAAATGCAGTCTTGTATTGGTTAGTCAGACAGAAAAACGACCAAGATATTACGTTTCTGCTCTTGTCATTTGATCTGGTCAAGGAGAAATTCTTGAAGATGGTACAAGTGCCAAGTCACATCCACCAGGGCTGGAGAGATGAATTAAATGTTTTCGCAGACTGCCTTAGTTTAAGTCCTATGTCTAATGGACCTAATTATTATGAGGCGTGGATACTGAAGGATTTCGGGAACAAGGATTCTTGGAGTAGATTGGTCAATTTTAATAGCGACCTGTTATCTGGATGTAAATATTATCTTCAACTGTTATGGGTTTCAGAAAGTGGTAATGTTCTGCTGAACCTGGATGGACGGGAATTAGTCTTGTACAACCAAAAAGAAGAGACAGTGGAAAGGTTTAGAGTAGCCAACGACTGGAATTGGTATACTTCAACTACGTATATAGAGAGTCTTGTTTCCCCCAATCCACCGGGCGCAGCTGAAGGTCAGATCTAGAAAAAAAAATTATGGAGTTGAAGGAGGTGAAACATTTTGCTGGCATTCCCAACATCCCCTCCCTCCTCTTTCTCTTCTCTGGTTTGTGTTTCTCCCTTTCGCACTGAAGCATTTTATTGATGTACTGTACTTAATAACGAATGAATAATAAGATTATGTGATACTTATTGGGAATAATAAGATTTATTGTATTAAGAAATTATGTATTATTGTTATAATGCAAATCTAACGACGGTAAAGTATAAAAAGAGAAATATATGAACTTTGACATGTATTAGTATGGGGCTAAACAAATAATTTTGGCCCAGAAACTCAAAATTTGTCCACTTTTTGCAATTATATTTAAATTTTTAAAAATAAATCATTGTACTTTAATTTAGCCTATTTACTTATAATTTTATCCGTGATCAAGATTAGATTAATTGATTTTTTTATAAAAAAATATTTTTTTAAAAGATTTTTTAACAATGGCGTATGACCCAATAACACTAATATATAGTTTTCCACCCCAATAATTGCTACTAAATTAATTAATTTAATTTTGATTTTGAATAGAATTGTGATAAAGCAAACCAAATTAAGGTACAATTAGCTATTTCTTCAGCTTTGGACGTATTTATAAAAAGTCCAAAAGTTTAAATTTTTAAACACATTAATCTAAAAATTTTACCAAGAAAGTTATAGATTCATATAGGTAAAATTCTAAAATTTAGTATAATATCTTCATTTTTATATTAATTTTTTTAAATTACTCATCCAAATAAGTATGATTCGCCTCATCTTATTAACTTAATCCATTTAATTATTATTATCAGAATATCATCATCCAAATTTTGGTTGGACGCTGCATCTGCATCTGCTTCAACATATTAGAAAAGTCTTACGACAGAGAAGCAACTGTTTGTTTAATAACGTCTAATCGATTGGTTCAAGTCAAGTTTTTGTTTAATAAATATTTGGGTCCCAAATCTCACCCACCACTAAATTTCTTTTAATATAATGTTTGATTGGTTCAAGTCAAGGAAATTTCCAGAGTGTTATATTTATTTTAGTTCCAATCCTGATATGACCATTCAACACTAGTCATTCATTTCTAGAAAGATACAAGATATTTTTAAAATTGAATCTATTAATGAATCAATCAATTAATTAATTTTTAATTTAAATTATTAGATCAATTCGATTAAATTAATTTAATTGATTTAATAATATATAAAATTTAAAAAATATTATTAAAATAATTTTTAAAAATAAAAAAATATATTAAAATATATAAATATATTTATAATAATTGAAAATATTAAAATAATATTAAAAATAGAACTAAAGCAAACCCAATTATTAATCTGAATTTTTATTTTATTGATTTGATCGGCCTTTTCGGTCTGATATTCGAAACATTGAAGGAGACCCCAAACCACTGCTCGATGACAAGAAGTTCCATGCTGATTTGCAGATTGTATGTTAGAATTGCTTAGAGAGAAAGCAGTCTGTTAGATTACATTAATTTTGGCGTAGGCAAGAATTTTGAGATTTCTTTTATGTTCATAATAATTGACATATCTTCGGTTATTTATTTCACACAGCATCACATGGCACAAACCTGAAAACCAAAGTGAAGAAGCCATCAATCATGCCCAGGCTTCCTCCTTAACGCCCTTTTGAAATCATCGCCGATATACTCTCAAGGCTACCCGTGAAGCCCCTGCTTCGATTCAAGTGTGTATGTAAGTCATGGCGTTCTTTGATCTCCAATGATCCTCAATTTGCCAAACTCCACCTCCTACGTGCAAACCAAGAGACCTATGTCAACCGCCATAGGCACATTCTCTTCACCTGCCCCCTTCTTATCCATAGATCACCATGCCTACTGCGATAGCGATGATGACAATGTTATAGCAAGAGAGCTCAGCAATCCACCGGGGACTGATGAAGGTGATGTCCAATTCGTGGAATCTTGCGATGCCTTAATTTCCCTTGTTTTTAACTCTGATTCTGTTCTCCAAATAATTGTGGGCAATCCATCCACTGGTGAGTCTGGGGACTTGCCAGTGACAAGTCCTTTTCCAGATGATCATTTATATTCAAATAACACGCCATTGTGTTATAAATAATTATTTGATAAATAACAAATATTAGTTTAAAATTAACTCTAAGATTGAAATTAATAATATAAATACTAGTTATAAATTCTGCACATTGCGCATGATGATATAATAATATATTTTAATTAAAATTAATTTTTATTTTAATTAATTAATTAATTAAATCATTAATTATTATTAAAAAATTATTGTCAAGTAAATAAAATAAATTTCCTTAAATTTATTATTTATTGATTCATACTTTCAAAGCACAATTTCAAAAGAAAATTTATTAAATTTGAATTAATGAATTTATGAAAATCAATTAAATTAATAATATTAAATATTTCATAATTAAAAATAAAATTAATAGATAATTATATATATATATATATGTGTGTCTGTGAGAGAGAGAGAGAATTATAACAAAACATTGTATATTAATTCATATGTTTAATTTTGTATAGCATAGTTTAAAGAAAAAAATTTGTTAAATTTAAATTATACTACCGGTAGCTTTTATATATGTAGAATTTTGAATAATCAAGAAAATTAATTTAAATATTAACTTATTATTTAAAATAGTTACTTTTTAGGTTCTTCTAATTTCTTTTAGAATTTGTTTACAATTTTGACAATCCACTACATCTTTTGCCCTTATATACTTAGAGTTTGAACAACCAATGAAATTAATTTCCATTTAAAATTTTTACTTTTTAAATTTTTCTAATTTTTTATTTAGAAATAGTTTAGAATTTTTTTTAGTTTTTAAAATTTTTTATTCGTAATATCTTGACTTTTTGTTTAAAATTTTCATGTTTTAAGTTTTTCTAACTTATTGTTTGGAAGTAGTTTATAATTTATAATTTTTAAGTTTATGGACTTGAATTTCTATTTACCATTTTTTAAAATTCTAATCTAAAAAATTTTTTTATTATGAAATTGTTTTTTTATTATTGCAGTTGAGTTTTCTAATTTCTTATTTAGAAATATTTTTTATATGACAATTTTATATAACATAATATAAAAAAAGACACATTGGTATATTATAAACAATTATTTAATAAATAGCAAGTAATAATTTAAAACTAATTCTGAAATTAGAATTAATAATATATACTATTGGTAGCATTGTTATTGTGGAAAATTGTTTGTTATGCAATGTATTACACTTTAATGACTCGAATTTGAAGTTTTTTACACCTAACAACTATTTTATTAATCTCCCCAATTCATTTTTGTTTAAAACAAGTTAGTTTCCCAATTCTATTTGAATTAGTCTTGAATACGTGCATTGCGCAGCACTTACGTTAGACTAACATAATTTAAATAAATTTAATGTTTATTTTATTAAATAACTAATAATTAGTTAAATTATTACAATTAATATATAAAAAATAATAAAGATTTAATTATTGTTTTATAAAAGTTATTACTAAATAAATAAATTTCTAAAATTTGTAATTATATATGAAGTTAATTATAATAAAAAAAATTATCTATTGATTTATACTTTTAATTTTATGTGATATAATTT